>JAHKKF010535292.1:0-67741 GCA_019740295.1 Labeo calbasu | reverse complement strand
AACAGAATTTGAAAATCAAGAAAGTTCCTTTGCTACAAATTTTGCTCTGTGGTTCAACCTCTGTGGCTTCACGCCCACAGAAAAGAACTCTTCAAAATGTAATGGTAGTTACATACAGCTTATATATTGAAAATGAGAAGGCATATGTCTTAAAAACAAGCTTTTAGACAGATATAACAAAATACCATTAATGCTCTCTTAGCAAACACACTCACAAGATACACATTTGCATGTACACAAGTTTGCCTTACTAGAAAGAAGGCTTTAGTATGCTTTTAGAATTTACTTTTTGAACTGGCAACAACACAAAGTTAGGTTTAAGGGGAAACATCATTAGGATGATATTACATCATTATCCTGTCGTGCTAATCGGATTTGTGTGAATTGCATTTGTGATCCCAAAGGAAGTATTTCATTTGACAAACATGTGTTTTTGTCCAAGGTCTGACTGATATAGGGTGTGTCAGTCGTATGTTCTTGTACGCTAGAATTAGGTGTTAGGCACACAGGAAAAGCCTTTAAAGGAAACACATTCTTGCAGTGTTTCCATGAACTATGACTGGACCTTTTCTCAAACATAAACTCTGCTGAACATCAAAAAATAACTCTTACTGTGTCACAAACAAAATCTGTTTATCATCAGTCATTGCAAATGTGTTCAGCTCCTTTAATGGAAATACTACTACTATAAACATGTGCTTTCTTGAATGAAATAAAACAGGTTTACCACAACAGAATCAGTATATGTTAATAAACTATTAGGCTGGGCAGCAATTGTCGTTTAATAATTCCTCATTTATACTGACAAAGGAAATAGAAGACTGTTTTTTTAGATAACACTATTTGATTTACAGTGACACCATCATGGTGTTTTTCTCTCACTACAGACACAGTCCAAAGTCCCACGGTGCATTTGCTTTATAGCACCTTGTGCAAACATTATTTAGTGAAGCGAGTACAACACACATCCCACACACTTCTCCATCATTTATTTCATGTCAGATCTGACTCAGGTTGCAACTGAATGATAAAAAACATACTGTTTACAAGTGCTATGACAACCAGAGTGACATTAGATCCCTACAAAAAACTAAATGCATATGAACAAAAATGTGTAAATATGGGTTATAATCTGTCATTTTTTATACTTGATGATGGCTATTTTATGTATTTTTTAAATTTATTTTTATATTATTATTGTTTTCTTAAAATAGCCTTAAAATGGATTAAAAGGCTTACACCTACAAACAGTTGAAAAGGTTAACACTGTACATCAAAAGCACATAAAGAAGGTAAATAAAACAATATAATTTTATATTGTATGCTTTAGATTTAGAATCTGATTTGGATTCTCTGGACAGGGTGCGGTTAGAGGAACTGTATTCAATGGGCTGGTCTTATCTTAACTCAATAGTAAATGACTAGCAGTGTTTATAAAAACCTCTGTACTCTAGACGGACAACTTTAGGGTGTGTGTGAAACTCAGAGACCACAACCAAACTCAGCCACGTTCTTTTTATCTTGGAGCTTTTAGAAATTCTGTTCTCTGACTTCAGGATTGCCACTCATCTTGCAGCATGTGTACGGGAAAATGTGCGCTTTGCGTCGGGACAAGTCTGTACCCGTTGGCGGTCATCTCCATAATATGTAATATTATGCTGTTTTTTCCTGGCTGGGATGTAAAGTATGCACAGAATGGACAAATTACTCCGGAGGTTAAGTACATGGGTGGACTGGTTGGAGGGGGGATTCTGGTAAGTCTGACTTGAATTGCAAACAGACGTTGAGCTATATAAAAATTCTAATTCTGTTTATGCATCATACGATAATATACATTGTGTAAATATGATTAATTTTAATTTTAATTTGGGGCTTGTCAGTCACATGTTTCTACAAACAAGCTGCCTTTGTTAGAATTTGCCAAGTCTTAATTTGGTTTGGGAAAGGAATGTACAAAACAAATTTTTGCCTTGTTTTTAAGAAAGTGATGAAAATCTAAAAGAATTCTCCTCTCTCTCCTCCAGGTGCTGATTCCAGCTTTTCACATTCACCTGACTGGGAAGCAGGGTTGTTGTGCCAATCGCTGTGGGGTGAGTTCGCTCCTGACACCAACATACACATGAAGGTTATAAATATTTACAATCCTTTAGAAATTCAGTTATGAAGAGGATTGTCACGCCCGGTAAACGTGAAACAGTCACCTTTAAATAGCTAAAATCTGCTTAGGGATAAAAATAAAAAAGCTTTCATATTCAGAGTGTTTAGAAATGGAAGCATAAGTGCAGAGATTTTCTCTTTAGGCAAACTGAATAAAAAATCAAAATAAAATAAGATAAAAATGGATGTGCGTGCACAAAAGTGTTGGGGAATAACTAGTTACATGTAATGACGTTACGCTATTTGATTACAAAATAAATGTGACTGATCTGTTACAGTTACTGAGAAAAAATGTGTAATTAAATTACAGTTACTTATGAAAATGTTAACGATTACAAAGCGGGTTACATCTGGATACTTCTTGTATTAATATTTGATATTTCTTATTATGATTTTAAATCCATATTTAACCTCAGAATGGTCTTAAAGTAAGAAGAGGTGCTAAAGTCTGATTTTGTGGTAGCTGTGCTTTAAAATTTAATAATTATAATCTTAATTCAAGAAATGAAGGATTTCAAAAAAAGATAAAAGCGTCTGCTAAATTACTAAATGTAAGTGTACATTTAGAAAAGTAATCAAAAAGCAATCAAATGTACTCAGTTACATTAGTTTAATAAAGCAACTGAAATAGCTGCACTGCTTATCACATTTTTAAATAGGGTAACTTGTAATCTGTAACCTATTACATTTCCAAAATAACCTTCCCAACCCTGCAAATGAAAATTAGCCTAAGACTTAGGACTAAAAAAAAGTACAGGAAATACCCAAGATCCTTTCAAATAAAAATAAAAAAACATTACAACGAACAAGAAAATCATAACTGAAAAAAATACAACCCTTATAACTTGCCCAGCCATTTCAGTCCCAAGTTACCATGTGTTTTTCTAGATCTGTTGTGAGATGAATATTGTGTGTTGACAAATATTTTGTGATGATGCTGCATGCAAGTTAAGGAAGAACTTTTGTTAAAGTCGTGGACTGAATGTTCTCTTAACACACCAAGACAAGTAAATGTACTTAGAATGTAACCGAGTACATGTGATGTGAAGAACATATGTCATGTGCTTGTCATGGTGAAGAACAGACCTGCCTGAAAATACACAGGTGTTCCTCTGTTTAGAAAAAATGTATAAAGATGTGACTCATGAGACTACCATGTGGCCTGATAAATGTGCACTCAACGCAAATATTTGCAACGGTTTTACAGGAATCTCTGGTTGACCACTTCACTAAACAGTGAAAGAGTTCATTTTTTGGCCATGTTGCTGTGTGACTGAAAAGTTGTTCTCAAGATGTCTTCAATATGAAATATGTGGAAAACTTTAACACAGTAACATAATAATAGCATGATATCTATGCTGTCTATGTTTAAAAACTGAAGTATGCATTGTAGATACCAACTATATTTAGTGATTTAATGATATTAAATTCATTTAATGTGTCTTACTTTTTAAATTAAATCATTCTGATGGTGCATTTTCTATTTCAGATGTTCCTGTCCATTTTATTTGCAGCAGTGGGTGTAGTCGGTGCCCTTTATAGTTTCATAGTGGCAGTGATGGGTCTAATTCATGGCCCATACTGTAGATATCATCTTCTTTTATGGGGGACTCCCTTCAAGGACCAGTAAGAGACACACCTCAGCACTTCAGAGGATGACAACTCTTACAATTTAAATATGTTTAAATGTGTTTTGTTTATATCTCTCAGAGAGCCGAGTTACCTTAAAGACCGTAACACATGGAGCACTTGCAGTGAGCCAGACAATGTGGTGGAGTTTAATGTGGGTCTGTTCTCAACACTTTTGGTGACCAGCGCCCTGCAGCTCATCCTCTGTGCCTCACAGATGATCAACGGCCTCTTCGGCTGCCTCTGTGGAACCTGCAAAGAGAAAGGGGTGAGAGACAAAAAAGAGTGGGGAATGAGGAATAAAAAAAGACAAAATACAAAAAGAGTGGCACAATCTAGTTGTGAAAAAAGAAACTTAGCCCAATAATATGTTCAAAACAATCTACCTAGCAGGAAGATGAAAACTGCAGCTAAATTTTACAGTTATATTAATAGTGTAGCCTTCTGAGTTCACAGGCAAATTTGCTTTATTTACTTCGCTGGCGTCAAAATCAGACACATATAAATGTTAGTAAACACAATTCCTGGCAATATCCATTGACCACTATGTATGTGTTAGGAACATTATATGGAACATTATATGACTATCGTTTGTTTTACTCGCGTTTTCGCAACTTTCCTGTTAAATCCATTCATACTTAAGGCTCTTTTGCCACTCAGTCCGGTTGAGGGGGCGTGTCCCGGCGTGAAAGTGCAGTAAATGGTAAAACTGGTACGCTACAAATCAGTGTGTTCATAATTAAGATAACACATTAAAATAACATGATAAGACACACCCAATTGCAATATCAAGCAGCAATTCTAGTTGTTTTGTACAGTTAAAAATACCTCGCCACGGATGAGACCGGAAGCCTGATCCATAAAATTTACAAATGGCCGCACCCGATGGGGAGACGCAAGATGGCGAAAGTTGCATTGTGTGAAATAACTTAAAGCGCACGTCCGCCAAAAATAAATAAACAAAAAACTAAATAAAAAATAATCAATAATTCACACACTAGTTTCACTTTACCAGATAAGCATACTGATATACAGTGTTGCCATTAGACGGTGAGACGCTGAATGTTGACATTGACCAATCAAGTAATCCAGAGATAAGCTTTTTCTGTATTGATGCAGCAATCTTAATACATTGTTAATTATTTTCATCTCTATTAATGCCAGAACTATCATCCCAACCCTGCTGTGAACTAAAAAAAAACAAAAAAAAAACAGGCAAAACCTTGATAGTTCCTTGATAGTACACATCTCGGAGACGTCTATTTGACGTCTACATTTACATCTGTAAGACATTTTTTACGTAGTTTGCTCATGTGCAATATGTCTACTGGACGTTTCCTATCAGATGTCAAATAGAATGTATGTAAACCTGACATCTTACAGACATCTGCCAGACGTTTGTACACATCAGATGCTTTCCAGATCAAGAGATCTTTAACAGACATCTTGCAGATGTATGTATGCTATCTGGGTTAGTTGGTCTGATCTGGTATAAGATGGAAGCCTGCTGACCAGCTAAAACTTTTTTTTTTTTTTTTTTTGCAGGGAATTCAATATAAGACGTATACAATGAAACTGTATACTTAAACACTTAAACAGTTGTATTATTATAGGTCCAACGGCAATTTTGATTTTTCATTTTTGAATTAAATACACTGACCGTATATTCTTACACCTCAATAATGTAAATACATATTTAAAGAAGAGCTTCCTTCCTAGCAAAATTATCAAGAGTAGAAATACTAATTCTCTTTAAAAAGTGATGAAATCAAAACTTCCATAACTTTCTATTATTTTGTTATTTTGTAGCCGCTGTAATCCACGTCTGCTTCAGAGAGGATATCCCTCGTATCTACCATCCAGCATCCCTAACCAGCTAACCAGCGCCCTCTTGTGGAAAATGCTACCTGAACAGTTTAATAAAAGTTTGTTTATATTTTTTGTGTACACTTAATCGTTATCAATGGTTACTGCTGATATACCGGCTTAATGTCTTTTTAAGTAATAGCTCATGTATAATGACTTTCAGAGTGAATAATATTTTAAAGAAAAATGGCTTTAATAATGGCATAACGCTTGTTTTGTATCTGTATTTTTATAGTTTAAAAATTAAACAAACATAATAAAATAAAAATAAATACAAACTGTGTGGCTGCTGTGTGTTTTGTCAGACTTTAATACACATTTAATATAACACAATTTAATTCTCCCCAAAAAATCTATGATTTTGTATCAATTAAAAACACAACAATAAATCAAAGATACACAGTTAAAAATAATACAATCCTAATTTTACAAAGTTATGTAAAGAGTTGGTTGGTATTCTTCAACTATACAAACGGCCCTCTGAATCAAATAGCAGAATATTTCCAGTCAGTACATTTTCAGATGCTGTGCCATACTGTACTACTGACCTCAGCACATTATTGTTAAACCATCTGAAATATGTGGCCGCAGTGTAAATGTTCTTTGGCAAAATGACTGAACGTAACAAGCATATGCTCACATACAAAAACATACACACACTATGGGGTAACACTGACAATCTAAAGTTTAAAGGCTTTAGATTATTTTCAAACATTAAAAATGAAATGATAAAGTCAAATGAAAAAGAAATTTGTATGACTCTTCACTATTTCTAGGTCACCGATCCAGTAACCAAATTTGACGTTAATAACATGAACACAAATTTCCTTGTGGGAACCGAAGCACAACACGCTCTGTTAAGCTCAACTTAAAAGGATTTTCACAAGATCGTCTCAGGCTTTCGAACCCCATCGTACTTAAAAGAAAAACTTTAAACTATGAATAAGGCATTCTCCCCTCACTTGAAATATTAAAACAAAATTCAAGCATACAAAGCTTGAGGTTATATTGATCAAAAGTTAGTGTATTTCTAAAACTAGGTTTAGATAGACAGTTGGCAGTCAGGTCATCCAGGTTTAATTCTAAATGTTCCTTTTGTCTATAAGTGTTCAAGAGATCAGCACTCAAAACCTAACTGCATAGTTACAGTTTATTCAACAGGACTTTGCGATGTAAGAAACTGGCAAAAATACAGAGGTAGACTGAACATTGAACGTATAGAGAGTACATGGTTCCAAATGCAAACTATTGGCTTGAAGGCGTGATGGGACTAGTGGTACTAGCACAAAAGAGACCGATACAGTTAAGTTTCTAGAACATCAGACTAAGGTTTAGCCACGTAAAACACCCTAACAATACTAGTAAAAAAAAATGTACATTTGTTAACATTATGCTGTAAATAGAAATGTTTATATATGCTAACTTTTTAATATTTTATGTTGTATACAGTTGCATTATTGAACAAATGAAATAACAATAGTATTTTAATACATAAACCTAGATTAATAAATGCCTTAAGAACTATTATTCACTCATACTAAACAAGTACTTACTGTAAAATGTTATCAAATAAATAAAACAAAGCGTCATTATAAAAATGTGCATTAGTGTGTGCAAACCATGGCATGTTGACTGACATACTGTATACTCGCCATGGCGAATTAGAAGTTCTAATAGTTTAAAAATGCTAAAAACCCAACTAGATAAAATAAAATGTGCCGTTAAGGGGTCAGCTGTCAAACTGTGCCATCATGATTTTGCGGCTGGCTTCATAACCTAAGAACAGAGCACCGTTGGCAGGAAATGTACGGATCATTGTGGGAGTCAGACCGGAATATAGAGCCCGTACACCTGAAAATGAGATAACAGTCAAATGGGGGTTTTATGTAACATTCATTAATTTTTTTTATTCACAATATTATTTGCAGAAAAAAAAACTGATCTTTCTCATACCTTCTGTTCTGAAGATATGCATGAAAGTCTTGAAGAAGCCTGACTGCTTGCCTGTCATTGACATAACCTGTATTCTGGATTTAACACAGTCCATTGGGTAAACCACAAGCCAGAGACAAGCTCCCCCAAAACCTCCACTGAACACAATAGGGGCTACACCTACAAAACACAGACACACCAACTCGTCAAAGTTGACAAATTAATGAACATGAACATCTATGCAGGTTCAGAAAGCTCTCAGATTTAATCAAAAATATCTTAATTCATGTTCTTAAGACGAACAAAGGTCTTACAGGTTTGGAACGGCATGAGAATGAGTAATTAATGACACAATTTTCATTTTAAGGTGAACTATCCCTTTAATGCATCATAATAGAATTAAAGTACTAGACTAGTACTGCATGAATCTTTCTGACCCCAAACTTTTTACCTGAAAAAAGGAGCTTCTATAGCCTACTAGAGGTATGTGTATTTCTCGTTACACTATCTCTGTCGATATCAGCTGAGTAAACTGAACGACCGCCTATATTTCAAACAATGAGTTCACTGATTACTGACTAATTTTAATATTTGTCCTTGTCCTCCAAATAACTGACTAAGGTGCGGCATTTCAATAAAAACACACCAGAAAATACCAGACCAATCAATAAATCAGAACATATGCTGTTAGTCATTTTGTCAATATCGTTTAGTCATTTTAAAGATAACGTGTAAAAACCATAACTGTTTCCGTACCTATGTCGTCCTTGCCACAGTGCATGTACTCAGCAAAGAGAGAGCGACAGAGTTCATAAGCTCCAAAGAAACAGAAATATCCAGGCACCTCACGGGCAATTGTGGTGGTTAAACCCTGGAAGAACCCTGCAGGTCCATCATTATGCATAATGGACTTTATCACTGACCAAACTGTGCTGAAACACACAGACATATATACGATGAGAAAAGAGGTAAGTAGTTTAATGAGTAATACTAGCTCTTAAAAGTAAACAAGAATATGTGCAACTGTATTCACAGAAAGGATGAGTTGATCTTTACTTCTGACTGTGGGCGATCTTGCCAGACGTCGCCATCTCATGCATCGCCTGCAGTCGGCATTTCACCAGCTCAGTGGGACATAAGACCAGAGAGGAGAAAACAGAGGCCACAGAGCCTGCGCACGCTTTCTGCATGTCACTAAACAGATATAAACAATCACACACATGGAAAACAAGCGTTAAAATAAGCAAAAATTAATTAAGTTGTGATAATGACATGTATCTACACTACCAGTCAAATGACTTTTAATGTTTTTTTTAAAGAAGTCTCTTTTGTTCACCAAGCCTGCATTTATTTGATCCAAGAAACAGCAAAAACAGTAAAATTCTGAAATGTTTTAACTATTTAAAATAACTGATTTCTTTTTGAATATATTTTAAAATGTAATTTATTCCTGTGATTTCAAAGCTGAATTTTTAGCATAATTACTGCAGTCACATGATCCTTCAGAAATTATTCTAATGTTCTAATTTGCTGCTCAAAACACTTTTTATTATTATTAACAGTGGAGTAGAATTTTTTCAGGTTTCTTTGATGAATAGAAAGTTCAGAAGAACAGCATTTATCTGAAATAGAAATCTTTTGTAACATTATAAATGTCTTTTATACGCAAAATCCAAAACTTGCGAAATTCTCAGAACGAAAAGGTTCTTAGAATGTCTAATATCTGTATTTATTTTATTGTTTTACAATTCTTTTGTTTTCTTTAGGAATCCTGTTAGCACTTTATTTTTTATTGATATTAAGCAGACTGAAGGTCAGATGAAAATGATCTGACATGGTTACAATTGTAAACTTAAACTGTAAAGCAGGATCTTAAAATATATATGGTCTGTTTATAAAAGCTTACATTTTATACATTTAATAACTAAATAATCTTGCAAGCACTTTATTTTCCCCCTTTACTCGTACTGCACAAAAAGTGATTCAGTAACATTGAATGGTTTGCATATGGTGGTGGGTTCTTAATTACAGCTTTCCTAAAATTATGTCCTATTCATAAAATGAGAAATATCCCAATATATCGCCTTGTTTACAATATCGTAATGTGTCGCAACATATCGTATCGCAACTCCTGTATCGTAATACGCATCGTATCGCCAGATTCTTGGCAATACACAGCCCTACAGAGAATGAGTTATTCAAAGCTTATCTACTTTACCTCTTCTGCTTCACTTTTCAATTAAAAAAACTTGATATTTTTGGGTGAACTGAATGTAAATGTACTATTCATAATGCAAACAGAACTTGCCTGAGTGCAACCCCTTTCTCCTGACCAGAGATGACGCGAACCACCTCTTGGCAAAAGCCGTAGCACATGAAGAGCACAGAGTTCTCTGCGATGTTGGCCATGAGGGCCGGTGTGGTACCTTGATACAGCCCTCGGAGGCCCACCTGTTTGTATGTTGACACAAAGCAGTGCACAAAGCCTCTGTACAAAGTGGGGAATGTCTGCATTTTCACCTTAGCTGTGTCCAAAGGTTGACCACTAAATACACAAGCTGTGCCCCCTAAAGAGGATAGAGAAGTGGGACAACAGAAAGAGAGATTACCTACTTCTCTTGTTAATAAAACTGCAGGAATGCCATCATTAGCCTTCAACCATCATTATATATATTAACTACATTTGCTTGTGTATCGCTCTTTTTTGTAGTTACAAACTTTACCTTTATAATATTTTATAATATTTTGGTTTAATAGATACCATGGTTTGACAAAACGAAATTGTCAGCAAAAATGAAAGAGCTACAAAGCAATGACCTACAACTAATCCACAGTATCATGTACTAACTTCCTCACCCACCTATCAGCATGATCTGTGTGTGTGTGTGTGTGTGTTTGTGATGTAGGGACTGCTGAGACAATGGGTCCAGACTGTGAAACCACAGGGGTAAGCAAAAACACACTGCTCAAAGGTCAGATAAGAACTGACAAAAGAAGGGATTTACAATGCAGATGGCACTGAAATAAAGTGTATCCCAGTCTATCATCACAGGGCCAGGACAATGTTCCCAACTGTTCCCTAGAATGACCTTGATGTAAGGTGAAGTTACCTATAGCACCAGCAGAGAGGTCAATTATTGCCTGAACCACAGGATGTGGTGCCATGGTGAAATATGTCAAGCGCTCCAACAAAATTCTAAATCAAAGACCTGTGCAAAGGATGAGACGGAGAGAAGAAAAAAAATGAGTTTATCATTGTAAGTTCACTTTTAGAAAGTAAATCCCAAACTTACCAACAATCTTGCTTATCAAACCATAGTAGGAACATAATACTCAGAATTTGCTGTTGAATTAATTACAGCACGTTTGAAGTATAACAAACACGTTGTGCATAACTATGTAAAGTTACATAAGCAGACAGCACAGAGCTGATTCTCAAATTTCAAGTAGTAACAAAGTTCAGGGCGCTGACTGGAGAAAGTCAGAAGCTACAATGACAGACCATGTGGCTTTGAAAAACTCATACAAAGGCATGCTCTTCAACCACAGAGATTATTTTCAGCAGAAACTAATGCCTGATTCAACTTTTGTTGGCTGTCTTTTATGTGACGCAAAATAAAGTCACCAAAAACCGCTGGTTACAGACAGACGTGTTCTTGCATCACCTGAACTGAACGCTATGAATGGCGAGATTGAACATCTAAAAAAGTAAAACTGTGACGACAATAAACATCCACCGAGCATGCCTACCTTTTTTCCACGAAAGCGCTTACAACGAAAATATGTAGCGAGATGATTTGATTCATGCTGGCTCCTTGCTAAATTGATACATTTGCGATCAAATGAGTCTTGACCTCTCGAAAGGAATCCGTGTATGAAGAGGGATGTAGCGATGTCCAATTCGTGAACGAATCGTTCAATTGAATCGAATCTTTGGAAACGAACAAATCCCAAACGATTCGATCATGAACCTAGCTGAGTCAGTCCGAGCAGTTCTCGACTCAATAAACCGACTCCGATGAACTCAATGAACTGTGAATGAGCTAATGCTGAATTCTCAACAGCATAGTGCTCTTACTATTTTTGTGTCTTTCCACGCCAAACATGGTAACAGCAGTATGCTAGCATACGGTTACTAATTCATATTCGTTATGAGTCGAGATTTGATGACTGAGCTTAAGTATATGGTAGAATTGACTGATGTTTCAAAAAAGGCTGTTTTTAATAAACGCTCACATCTCATTACAGTGAACAGGCTTCTTAATTAAACAATAAAACACGTAAAACGCATTACTGGAAAGTAGGTAAAATGCCACGCCGAAATGTCCAGTTCCACGTGATGATGAAGTTACGTCGTGGCGTAAACGATTCATTGAATCATTTTTGGTTTAGTTCTTAACGGTTCTAAAGAACCGGTTCACTTAAATGACTCGGACTTCCCATCACTAGCAGGGATGGAGGTTGACAGCGGTAGCGGCAGACCCCTCCCCTGGACCAGTTTATGAACGGTTCCCTTTTCCTATTGCAATCCGATTAAATTATCCTTAAACAATGTATGTGATACACACAGATTAAAACTGATACAATCACTGAATCTTTAAACACTCGTAAAAATTGACAAATGAGACGTAAATACTCTGGGCAAAAATGCGCCCGGAACTTTTATACGTCTCAGGCGGCTGCCGGACAGTTGATTGTGCTGCACAGGGAAACGTGCATGGACGACATTGAGGTCTTCTGAGAGGGGAAATCATGTATAGAAGATTGTTAATAAATTTTTATCAGGTTCGAAGTGGATTAATTCATACGCAGAATACACGACTACCTTCCACAAAATGTAAAGAGAGGGAGAGCTTTGCTTCTGGTATCTGGTAAGTTGCAGATTTAAAATATTGACAGCTCTGATCTGATTGAATTATGTCAGTTAACAGTCTCAGTCTGAAATATAAATATCTCAGATATAAGAATAAAGATTAGTACTTGATTAACCTGCAGAATTTTCCATTTGCGTGTTGATTATGTGGCTGCAATGCATATTACATATCTAAATTTACCTTCTAGCCCTCTAATTTTGTGATTTTTAAAGTGTTTAACAGATAAATTATCCAAATTCAGATGTTGATGTTTTAACATTTTATCTCATTTCTTTATTTCAGTGCCCCGTGTACAGCAAGGCCATTAGGAACCAGTAGCATCTCTTTTAGTGAAAATAAAGAGAGCTCCACATCCCTGTCAGAAGGCAAAGGAAAGAAACCAGAAAAGAATGAGGCCAATGCAGAGGTTGACACTGATGGGCAGAAAAACACAGAAGTTAACACAGAAGTTAGTGAGGGCACTGAAAATTCAAAGCAAACATTGACATCACAGTTAGAGACTGAACCAGTGGTTAAACCTGAGGACAGCAAACAGGTTGAAAAGACAAAGAGTGGAAAGGAGAGTCTTTTGGAGCTTCTTGGGGCAATGAAGGTGGAGGTCACAACTGCACGCAAAATAAGACCCTCAAAGACTCCAAGAATGAGTGAGAGGCCCGACCAAGAGCCCATGGAAAGCGCGCACAGCATGTTCCAGCATGCCGCAGCTGAAGGTTCACAACAGCAGTGAGTTATACATGCGTACAAGCGTAATTCATTCACAAAGTGGTAATTCTGACACTAAAATGCACACGATAACAGCAGTTCCATATATGTGCACACTAAAAGCGAAACCGCACAATTATTATGTGATATTATGTATGATTTAATACATTTACAATTTAATACAATTTATATTTTTAATTTCTGACTAACAATCAGTGCATCCACTCTGAAGTGAAAGTAGCATCATTTTTCTGTATTTTAGTGGGACCTTGAATCCAGCGCTGGTTGCTGCAGTCTCTGCTGCCGCATCCACACTGCCAAACAAACATCAGGCCGAGTCAGAGCTTCTTAAGCAGCTGAGGAAACATGAGGCTGTACCTGACACCCACAGGAGAGCAGACGGACAGAACATAGGGTAGGGCTCATTTCAGACGTTGTGTGCATTAAAGTCAGAATGAAACCGAAATCTGTTTCTTAAATGCTTCTTAATAAACTTACTGTAAATAATACATCTGTTTGTAAGTTACATTTCTAATCAGAATGTCATAGTTTGATCTCAGTTTGAAATAACAGACTTCGGTTGACATGCTGGATTTGTCCAATCATTTAGTCTGCTTAAACCTTTCTCTTTCTAAAATCGACTACAGCTCGCATTTTTATGTGCTGCCATTCAATAAACCAGTGTTTAAAAAAACAACCAATGTTTAAAAAAAAGTCCATGACTTACATTTCTTTCTTTTTTGGTAGTCTGTTTCACTCAGATGCACATCATAATAAAGAAGTAATCTGTTGTTACTTCCATTACATCATGATTTTATTGAGTCATTCCGTGTCAAATCAGCCAAATTTCAAAAACTTCCCTGGCTCAAATTTTTGATTTTGCTAATATTTTTTCTGAGGAAAGATAGACTTGTATAGTGATAAAAGCCAAAATATTAAAAATCATGGATGAATATTTAATAAGCAATCCACTATTTTGTAGAGGGAGGTCAATATGGCAATTTTCACTTGAGATTCATAGTCAGGTTACGGGGGGTAAAAATGACTTCAGAAAGATGGTGGGATCATAACGCTGTTGTTACACAGAGACTGGTAGGTCTGTTAGTAAAATCTGTTGACTTTAAAAAAAAAAAAATTGTTGCATTATATGCCGATGGTGACCAATCAAAGAATGTGGAAACAGCACTTTTCAAGTTTTTCTCTAAAGGTTGTATGCCTGTAACTCAAGAAGTATTAAAGATGTTTTAATGCCCTTTTAGATATTGGGTCTTAACAAACTTTCCTTTTGGCATCTTTATTTTTAATACCCTGTGAGATTCGGTTCCAGATATATTGAAATTTCAATAGGGCTCCAGGAGTATAAAAAGTGCTGTTTTCCAATTTTCAAATTTTCACCATCGGCACATAATGTGACAAAGATAGCTAGTCAATAGATTTTACAAATAGAACTACCAATATCTGTGTAAAAATAAGACAATGATGCTGCCATCTTTCTGAAGTCAGTTTTACCCCCCTGCAACTTGACTCTGAATCTAAGGTGAAAATTGCCATTTTTACCTCCCTCTACAAAACAATGTATTACTCAGTAAATATTAATCAATGACATTTAATATTTTGGATTTCATCATTATACATGTGTATCTTTCTTCAGAAAAAATATTAATTAAATAAAAAATTCGAGCTGGGGATCTCTGGTTAAGTTGACACGGAATGACCCAATAAAAAATGCTTGTTATGAAATCATATTTGTTAATTAAACTATAGACCTTCCTGTGTAAATGTGGAAATAATGTGCAACATTAGTACATTTGTTGGAACAATTATGTGATATCATCTCAAAACTGTTTAAAACTTTCAGACACATAATTGCCGATATGAAAGTCGGAAGGAGGCCGAATGGCAGATCAAACGCTAGACCTACCAGTCAGATTCGTTTTGACGATGACGGAAAGGGATATACTCAAGACAGAGGCATTACCGGTGAACTTGATGGCGTCCGTAGAAGGTAAAACCGTTCCTGAAATGTTCTTTTTAATTACAATACATTTTCCACTTACCTTGTGCATATTTTTTGGTTTTAAAGGAAGAGTCCTTTCACTAGTAAGAGGCTGAACGTCTTTACTGCAGGTGTGGAGCAGGACACATTGTCAGATCTGGGTAAGGAGAAGTTCTGTTTTATAGCATTAAAGAGATGGTTTACAGAAAAAATTGTTGTTAATTACTCACCTTCATGTTGTTCCAAACCTGTATGACCTTTGTTAATCTTTAAATCACAAATTAAGATATTTTTGATGAAATCTGAGCTTTCTGACCCTCCATAGAGAGCAATTTTGAGTATGTCTGTGTATTTACTTACCCCATCCTGTTCCTTGCTCTTAATCTCAGGCCCTACTCTTTGGGACATTGATCTAGCTAATCAAATTGTTCAGACAACAAATCAGATGCCTCGGAATGGCTTTGAGGAGATGATCCAGTGGACCAAAGAGGGCAAACTGTGGCAATATCCAATAAACAACGAGGCTGGTGAGTTCCACTGCAAATATAGGTTGCATCCATCTTCTTGTTTGCAATCCTGTACCTTATCCTAATCTTGTCTTTTTGCACACTGTGCAACTTTTTCAGGCCTGGAGGAGGAGGCGAGTGTGCCCTTCCATGAGCATGTGTTCCTGGAGAAGCACCTTGATGAATCGTTCCCACGGCAGGGTCCAGTCAGGCACTTCATGGAACTTGTAATCACAGGTCTCGCAAAGAATCACCACCTCACAGTTCAACAGAAAAAAGAACATATTGACTGGTTCAGAGACTACTTCCGACAGAAAGATGATGTCCTGAAAGAGGCTGAGGCATAACTCAACTATGGATCGGACAAAGATAGAAGATGCTTTCGGATACTTGTACCGAATGCCCTAGAACCAGCTAGTTAAGATCCTAACTGCAGTGATAATTAGCAAAACTCCATAACCAGATTAAAAGACTGAATTATTGTTGTTGTTTCTTAATTGTCAGCTGTGTTATAATATACAACCTGCGCCAAATTGTCTGATTTTTTTTTTGTGTGTTATTTACTAAAACATACTATAACTGTTTTGCAATAAATAGTCTGGATATTGTGTATGCTGCTCATAATTCAGTTTACTTGTGTTGCTTTTTCACAATATATGTATTGTAAAGAATAATTTCAGCTTGCAAGCACTATAAATTTATCTACCTTTATCTGCACACACACACACACATATATATATACTACTATATATACAATAGCAACTTAAGTTTGATTGTTTTTATCATTGTCACTGTTACAGCTCTAAACTGCTAAATGTAGGTAGGCATTTAGGAATTATAGAGGGTTTGCGCTTTCGTCACTATTTGGTCAGTTACCCGGATGCGTGGCTATATTGGAGATACTCGGATGTAAAAAAAAACGTGTGTAAGTTGTGAACTCATATAGAAAAAGACTTGGTAAGCAGGAAAGGGCACACTATTTTGACAAACTAAAGTTAACAGGTGGTAAAGATATGTCTGAGCAGTATTAATTAAGCTATTAGCTTAATATTTCACATACCTGACCGGAAATAATAAGAACAAACACAAATGTTGTGAAGATATTTTCGGCGGTCGGCGCTCCCGGCGTCCCGTATTCGAATCCCGACTCCACGACCTTTCCTGATCATGCCCCCAACTCTCTCTCCTACTTAGCTTCCTGTCACTTCTGATCTGTCCTGTGATAATAAATGCAAAAAATAAATCTGGAAATCCTGATTCAGTTTGGCCAACCACAAACGCCTTTTTTCTCTCAGTTTTTTTCTTCTGCTTGATTTGTTATGGCTTTTGGCAGTCCATAGTATTCCAAATGTTTTTCCGTGTCCGGCCAATTTGTACAGCCCAAACCATGACAATAATTGACCATTTTCTGCAGTAATAATCAGCAAATTATGCGAGTTTTGTTGGTTCAGTGGCATTGTTTACGTTCAGTGCCACCAATGGACATTTCTCACATTTCCGGGTTTCTCATAGCGAAAGTCGTCATTGTTGGGTAAAATCGGAGAGCAGTGAATGGGAGAGTACCACAGATATATTTGTTGCATTCCAATTTGTTCAAATAACAAAAGAAAAACTCAATGATAGTGTTTTCACCACTTTCATTCAAAGGAAAAAATAGAGAGACTGATATCGGCAGTCAGAAGAGAGAACAATATCAAATTTCGGCCCTTCCCATAGACTCGGCATTAGAAACACCCTCGCATTAGCGTTAACTAGTTTTTTGTAACTTAATGAAAATGTGATATAATACAAAGTATAGTGTTATAAATGTACATACATTTAAAAAAAAAAAATCAAAATATGAAAAAAATTAAAGGTTTATGATAATAATGATGACCGTTAAAACGCGTCATCATAGTCTTGTCTATATGGTCGACTGATGACATGTCACTCTATAAACATAAACATTTGTAAAGATGCTTTTAAAAAGCACTATTCAAATAAAAATGGACTTGTACAAGGTAACCACTCCTTTAACACCAGATTTCAGAATTTTAGGATATCAAGGTCTTAACCAGGCTTTATATTAATATTCAGTTCAACAGTATGTTTTTTATCCATCTATGACCTAAGGCAGTGGTGCCCAATCCCTTTCCTCCTCCTCCTCCTTCATGCAAAGTTCAGCTTCACCCCTAATCAAACACACCTGAACCAGATGAATATTTAATCTTTAGAAACACTTGGTTATTACAGATGGGAATGACATGTTGGAACAGGGTTGGCACTGAACTCAGCAGGAAGGTACTTCTCTAGGAACTCAATTGGGCACCTCTATATCAGACAAAAAAGGCATTTAGTTTTGATAATGCTGCAGGAAAATCAATATCAGAATGCTGGATGACAGAAATACATAGGTTGGAAAGAATTGAGCACTAAACTGCTGAGATACCATGGCTACATCACATGAATCAGGAAGAAAGGGTTACAAACAAATCAATTTTTGGTAGGTTTTATGATTGACACAGCATTCAAAAGCCTTAAAAACCCAAGTCTACTCTCTCTATGAAATTGAAGTACATTCAAGAAGTGAAGGAATCTGCACATAAACGTGGAGAGTCAAAAGTAAAGTGAAGGTAAACAGATGAAAATAAGCATTCTAAGTGTTTGATAAGCAGCATAGTATCTGATTTCACACAATGGAAGACATCTGACAATTCCAGTTTTATTCAAAGTGTCTGATTACAAAGAATGTACATGGTGTTTTTTTATGAGCTACACAAACAAAACTTTTCAGGGAAGTCATTTATCAACACACAGTGCTCAACTAAACACTCAAACTCAGTTGGTTTCATCAAATGAAAGCTATTCATCATACAGCGTTCTACATAAATCATTTCACATGATATGAGTCTTTTAACAGTCACTTTCAAAAAGCAGCTATTCAGACACTGATGTACGGTACAAACATAACATGTCGAAAAAGAAATCTAACCAAAGCTAAAAATCATATTTTCACAAAATTCTGGCAAACAGAGCAAATTTGTACAGGTTAAAGGTATATACAAAAAAGACTAATCTCTGTTTTTGAAACTCTAAAAAGACAAATGCACAGAATTCAAGACTTTATCTCTAAAGCACACCAAAGAAGAAAAAAGAAAAAAAACTACTATAGATGAAAAATAATACTTTGGTGATCTTTGAGTTTTTTTTGTACAGAGATTAGTATAAACTGTTGTACAGCAGGAGATAAGGGAAGGTGAGCGGGGAAGGGAGCTCTGTAGAGAGGCTCTACAGTGGACGACTCGCCTCAGCATATGCGATCTACAGAAAAATAACAGTAATGCACAATATAACAGTTAAGTGACTGAATATTCAACAATGATGAACACAAATTCACACAAGGAAAAATACATATTCAGATGTGTGAAATTTAACTTACCATTTTGGGTCACCATCGGCGATAGCTAGTGGCTTGACGCTGATGGGGTACTTTATGCCTCAACGTCTGCAAGTTCTTGTACTTTGACATGATACTTTGACTCTTTTTGAAGACAGGCTTCTGATTGAAGGGTGGTCTTGGAATTAAAGTGCCCTTAGAAGACAAAAAATATTTTGGATTAATTAGAAATGCGCATGAAAACACAACATAAGCCAAATAAAGACTAGACAGTTTATTCAAGTTATCACAGCTGAATAATAATCATGTATTATAGAAGTTGTTCACTTCCAGACCAAAAATTTACAGATAATTTACCCCCTTTTCATCCAAGATGTCCATGTCTTTCTTCAGTCGTAAAGAAATTATGTTTTTTGAGGAAAACATTTCAGGATTTCTCTCCATAGAGTGGACCTCTATGGTGCCCGTGAGTTTAAACTTCCAAAATGCAGTTTAAATACAGCTTCAAAGGGCTCTAAACTATCCCAGCCGAGGAAGAAGGGTTGTATCTAAACGACTGGTTATTGTCTTTAAAAAATAAAAAATAAAATAAAATAAATTACAAAATGTATAGACTTCTAAACCTCAAACGCTCGTCTTGTCTGAACTCTGTGTATTCCGGTTCATGACAGTTAAGGAAGGTTGAAAAACTACCATCTAATTTTCTTCTCCAACTTTAAAATTGTCTTACATCACTGTTTTACCTTTTTTTGTAAAGGCCATTTGATCTTCTTTGCACATTCAATTTGTAAACACTGGGTCAGTACTTTTGCAGCAATTGAGGACGATTTTGAAGTTGAAGGAGAAAATGAGATGGGAGTTTTTCGACATACCGACAACCATTTAAGTATATAAATTGTCAATTTTTTTTTAAGAAAATAACCAATTGTTTCGCTAGATAAGACCCTTCTTCCTCGGCAGGGATTGTTTAGAGCCCTTCGGAGCTGTATTTAAACTGCATTTTGGAAGTTCAAACTCACGGGCACCGTAGAAGTCGTCCATATTTTTTCCTCAAATTTCTTTACGACTGAAGAAAGACACACATAAACATCTTGGATGACAAGTGGGTGAGTAAATTATCTGTAAATTTTTGTTCTGGAAGTGACCTTCTCCTTTAATGTTATTATCATTCAGTCCTGGGGACTGAACAATAATACTATTCAGTATATCAACAAGCATCACTTACCATCAATGGTTTCCTAATGACTCCATCAGGGGCGGATCCCCTCTTCACTCCAGTAGTTGGGCGGAAATTAGGCCTCTATGTGCAGAAGAACATATTTCACTGCAAATCACTATAACATGTGACTAACACATAGAAAAATGTGATATAAAATATGCACCCTCAATGAGTAAAATAAATCAACATTTTAAGTCTTTAATTACCTGAAATGATCCAGGCTTCCTCAGGGTTTTTTCTGGACTTCCAGAAGACCTACAAATTGTAAAGGGTTGCATTTAGTTAAATTGATCAGATTCAGCAGCTGTAAGAGACCAGGAATACAGTTCCTCATTTACCGTCTTTCTTTCTGTTCCTGTGAAGAGCTAGTAGGACTTTGTAGCTTGGTGAAGCGTTCATTCAGTGTTAAATTTCCATGAGATTCTGATTCCTCTGGAAGATTGAGAATATTAAGAACACACACAAAAAAAAGTTACAAAAGTTGCAAGCAAAAACTTGATAATTATTTGCAAATCATTCAGACTTTTACCAGATTTGTTCCTGGGTGCCTTATTCCTCCAGGGTGCATTGTTCTTAGGGCTAGTACTGGGTTTGTGCCCTGCTTCCCAATGGGAAACCACAACAAGATCACGTGAAAGTCGTCTGTCTATTGGTGAAGAGCTGAAAAGAAAGTCAACGAGGCGTTTTAACAAGTGACCCACATCATCCGGGCACTTCAGGAATAAATTCTAAACATCAACAAGCATTCAAGAAAAAGCAGAAGGCATGCACAAATGTTATCTGATTTCAAAGTTGTGCCTTGTGAACTGAGGAGAGAAATGTTGCACTTCAAACTAAATTACTCAAACATTCACAGTCCTCAAGAACCCAATTGTACTGTTGCAAATGCAGAAGGACCAATGATGGATTACTACTTGGGTACTTACAGCAAAGCAAGCCCATCATCTCCATGCTTCAGTTTGAATTGGTAGATTAATTTTCCCTGATTCACCTTGGCCTTTAGCAGCCTTCCTTTCGCTAATGTGAATAACCGATATTGGCAGATTGAACGAGTGGACTGAAGAACGCCGTGTTGGAATCGTGTTACGCTCCAAAAAGTGAACACACTGGCATGCGAACGCTTCCTTTTTATCCAGACTTGACAAGCCAAACACATTCCTCTCAACCTATCCTTTCATACTGGATTAGATGTCTTTTGGAGACTGCAAATGCTTCTTCTTGCTGGAACACGCATTTTATGGTATAAATGGTGGTTTGCCGCTTTGGATTCTGCGATAACGTCGAGGTAACGGTTTCGCTGAGAGGATCTTCTGATTTCTCTAGAATTTGTTGGCCAGTTTTCCTTGATTAAACTGCAGAACCTTCAAATTACATGGTTTGTGAAAAGACATTCATCAACTTCTTTGCATAGGTATATCCATCTTCACTTAACGGATTTGGAACTAAAATTGCTTGGACAGTTCTTCAGTTGCAGAACTTCCATTGAGTGTGACTATGAATTATTGGTTGATATTTTGGCATCAGGTCTTATCTTCAGCACAACGCCAACTTCTGCCATTTCAGTCAGTGGGTTGGTTATACAATAACGATCCCTGCTTGTCATCAGTGCTGCAATGCCAAGGACATGAGGCATTTAAGAGCCTAAATCTTTCATAAATACCACCCATGTAATGATAAAGGACTGTAGTTTCACAGGAGCGATGTGACAAATGAGAATGCCTGTCTCTTTGATCTGTCGTAGAAGAAAGTGCATGCAAGTCGTCTTTCTCACAGTAGTTCTCACATGACGAGACCTCCTCTTGGTTACAGTTTCAAGGCATTGCTGAGGTTATTGGACATGGAGTTTCATTCTGTTGACCATGATCATCTGATCCGGTGCTGACCAAATCTCACGTTATTATATTAAGGAATACACGGTGTACATGGCGACTCAAAGGAGTGCTTTCTCTTCTTGCAAACAAATCCGGTTTCCGTAGAGTTGATGTTTCTTCATCCAGCCAATCATGCAAGTTCTTCAAAGGGAACAATATCGAAGTGTCTAAATATTTTAACCGTAGAAACGAAATCTGGCTGTGAAATATTCTTGTCCATGAAATCCATTCACATTTCCATTTTCCAAGACATCCTATGCTATATCCGTAAGGCATAGCCATGACAGATTGAATTTTGCTGTTACCGCAGTTAGTTGCATAATGAGGCAGGACATCCTTCTGCAAACATTTAAGATTAAGGCTTAAAAACCATTTCCCTCCCTGGAAGACATTTTAAACATCTCTTCTGATTCAAAGTCGATCTGGATGCATCATTGCGGGACAAACGGCATTTGACTTTTGGAACAAAAAGGACTGCGACTGTGAAACTTTTGAAAGACCACTTGCTTATCTCTTATCACATTCTCTTGACAAGGACAGAGGTATTCTGGACAACGACAGGAATAACATCAAACTGTTGTCAATAATGAGGAGGAAAACAGGTATGATTTTCATTTTTCTCTCCTCATCCATCTCATCTGACAAGGTGACACCCCTTTGACGAAAGTTGTGCCATTGAAAAACAGGAAGCTTGACCTTCTAAACATCACGCGCCCATTGCCACATTGTGAGGGGTGATACCATACCTGTGTGCGCTCACAGAGCGACGGGATTCCACCTTTGTTTCGGAGTCCCTCTCAGGCTCTGCAGTCTTGGAGTCTGTGTTGGGGGATGACTCTCTGGATGAAGGCATCTTTTTGAGTGATAACTTGCGCAGTGGGACTCCCGGGGAATCTTTGCCGTTCTTTGGCGAAGTCTGAGGCTTGGGCTTCTGGTCTCTGTCCGAGATTCTTGGCCTCGGTGGAGGCAGCTTGAACCGGGCCACTGACTCCGCTCTAAACTTCCGTGCCTTTAGGAGTCGACTCTTATCTTGAAGTGACAAACCACGACCTCTGAAGCCCCTGATAGGAAGAGGCCTGACTGACAATTCCCTGCGGAAGCGCTTTGGCGGCCCATGCTCCATACCGCTTGATGACGGTGGCCGTCTGAAATCATGACTCTTCCTCTTCATTGGCCGTCCGATGGGCCTTTCCTGAGGTCGCAAAGGCGGATATGGTCTGAGCGATGAGCCTGGTGGCGGTGGGCCTGGTCTTCGTGCAGGTGATCTGTAAGGGGGCCGACCATGTGGGCTTCCCCCTCCTCCTTGTGCCCATTCCATGCCGGGGCGCCGGGACTCCCTTCCTAGCTCTCCATGCGGTGCACGCTGATCTCTCTCTGCAGACCACCTACATATCCATTACAAACAATACAAACATGTTGGTTATAATGCCAGTTTGTGCTGCTCTTGTGGAAGCTCTTAACTTCTATCAATTTAGATCCAGCCCCAGGCTGCTGAATGCCATATCACTTCTTTGCCAGTATAACTTTAAGGGGAAATAGCCTCAAATGGTTTAACATTTTCTTCAGACAGACTGGTTCACTTTATGGGCTTTATCATTAGATCCTGCGGTACTTTACACTGACAGAAAGCTGTAGGAAGCTGGGATTTACTCTCACCACCCTGCAGTGTACTGGACTTTGCATTCTAACACATAACTGTATATTTACTTTACCCAGCCTGCACAGCTTCATTCTTGTACCTCTCTGGATATGAACTCCTTCCATGAAACTCTCTGGGTTTTCGTTGAGGTGGGCCAGAGAGCCTCGAATCCCCACCAGGGGGGTGAGGGTAACCTCCTGGGCCATTCCAGTGGTGCCCGCCAAGGTTTGGTCGGCCAAAGGGCCTGTCCCGAGGTGAGGGGCACCAGCTCCTGTCATGCTCCTGAGGGCTTGGGCGTCGCTGCGGACCCCTGAAGGAACTATGTGGCGAAAGAATCCGTCTGTCTGACGGAGGGCCGTGAAAATGGCGAGATGGAGATGTGTGGCTATGGTGGTTTTCGTGGAAAAGTGGTGCTCTGTGGCTAGGCGGTCCATGCATAGGACCATGTGGGGACTGCCTGTGCTGGACTGGGGGAGGGCGGCTCGAGCGGGGCGGAGAAGGCCTCCTGCGGCCCCGCTGTGAATCCTGTGAGCTGGGATACGGATGGAAGTTATCCTGATTCTGCATCCAGTGTCCATGTGGTCGCTCTCTGCGTTCACCCATGAGCGAAGGCCTCTTGGGGTATGGGTGGGGTCCACTGTTGTTGTTTTCTCTCCAACTTGGTGGGGCTTTTCCAGGAGGTCCTCTGAAACCTCTCTGGCTTCTTGAAGGGGGGCCAAAACGCCCTTCATGATTCATGCTGCTGTAGTTGTCCGAGAAAGGCCTGTATTAAAAACAAATGTAAATTTTAAACCTCTACGATACTGATTGTTACGCAAATATATCAGAACTAAATACTATATCTACAGCACTGTTGTACCTGTGTTTGGAACGAGGCGATCCTGAGTGTTGTCTCACCATTTTTCAGCTTTTAAACCTATCTTTAGTGAAATAAAGATATTAAAATGTTACTCTTCCATATCATTTACATTAACGACAAAACAGGACTGACAGCAAAACAAAAGAGAGCACTTCTAAAATCTGAAAGTAAAAGTAAGATTGCAGTGCAGTGCCAACAAGTTCCGGTATTACTTCTTGCATAGCAAACCTAGGAAATAAAAAATGAAAGCCAAATAATCGATCTCAGCATGTGTAATACATGGCAATCTTAAATAATGACCAGAAGTTAGGTTACACTCTTTCCCAGAGCCATTTTGAATGTGCTTGATTAAAAAACATGTATTTTTGTAGTTTAGAAAATATATTTTAAAAACCCTTTCAACATATGCTAGTAAAGCATGTGTGGGTCTAACCTGATCAATGCGTTTAAATCGAGATTCACACGACACACTACAAAGAATCTAGATAAAAACACTGAACGCGGTTTAATCACATGATACTTTGCCCTATCAGTCATGCTCCAGGAACAAACAATCAAATGAATGCTCAAAATGCAATGTTTTAGTAGTTTCACATAACATGCTGAAATAAAGGGTCGTATTTAATTCAATTATGTAGGAAATAATGCAAATTAAGACGAAGTCAACGACACCACATTCCTGGCCTACGTTACATGAACGCGTGTCTGAGGCCCGACAAGGCCGTGAGTTTCACATTCAGAAGGTTAATTCAAAACAAATATAATAACACGTTTCACTGGTAATATAACATGTGTAATCCATAACTAAAGTTTTAAGACAACACATGCAATTGTAAGCTGAATACAAAAACACATCGAAGAGACTAACAGCGTCTTCCGCTTTCAACCCCAACGCGAAACTACGACAAAGCGAAAACACTTTCAATCACAGTTTAAATAACATCACGCAAGAGTATTAGGTATCACTTTTTCAAAGTTTAAATGTATACAGTTCTTATTTAGACAAAGTAAACCGTCTGATATTTTTTGACATACCCAAGGTTGTCCGATACGCAAACAGATACCCAAATCTAGATCATCAGCAAACGCTTAGCCGTGAAAGCTAACAAACGTCTTCCGTTACACGTCGTTCCACATCTGACCGAAGATAAACCGTATATGCTTTCAAAATTACAAAAATCCGTCGCTTTCGTCGTTACATCGAAGCCGTTCCGTCGACGAAAAAACGAGCTGTCTGTGAAATTACATTCAGACAAACCGAACAGCTGCAGCCGTGACGTCACCGGAGGGGGCGTGTTCACGTCGGGACAGGAACTGACTGGATGAATCTTGACTGCGCCCATGTTGTTGTTTTGCTTTGTTAGCATTTTATATAATTTTGTAAACATATTATTTATTAATTATATCTATTCATTCAAAAATAATGATTTTGTGGGGGAAAGGATACAGATATCGTAATGAAGTTGATACAGTACAAAAAGGCATAGTGATTATACAGTTGTCACTCGCTGCTCAAGACTGAAACCTTTTCTGTCTGTCAACGACATAAAAGCCAAACCAATTTTTTATATAAGAAACGTCTTTTTGTCTTTGTTATCCCACACCAACATGTAAAATACTTGGTTAAAATATGATTAGATGCACACATTACACAGTCCTAGGCCTAGAGGTTGCTATTTGACTACACTACATTGACTATGGTATATGTGGTATGAAGACATACTGTTAAAAGATACTAGAATGATGTGAACAATTTAGTAAGTGAAAATGAAATTTAAATAACTCTCTTGTCTCTGTATGTTGCATCATTTAAAGGGTTCACCCAAAAAAAGAAAATTCTGTCATCATTTACTCTACATTATAACATTACAAACCTGTAAGACTTTTGTTAATATTTGAAAGAGGATTAAGATATTTTCATTGAAACTGACTTTTCTGTAGCTGTAGTATACACTGAAAAGTGCACTGATGTGCATTGATTTGAGCCATTTTTGATTTGTGTGGGCCTCAAGATAAGAGAAAATTAAGCAGAAGTACAAAAAAGTATCTTAAGTAATTTCAGAATATTTTCTATCATTTTAAATTATCAGAATGTATCTATGACCAAGGGTTCTAAAAATATGGCTTCTTAGAAAAAATTGTTCCCATGGCTCAATTTCCCCTAGGTCAGGGGTAAGTTGATCTGAGTCAGCTGGTAAGATGCACCATCTGGGTGTAAACTGTTCATCTAACTGAATCTGAATCAAACCCATGTGAAATTTTAGAGACAATTTACCTAAAAACGAATTTAATAATCAAATTTCCTTTTACAAAACAGTCACAGACTATTTCTTTTCTTAAAGTTTTAATTAAACAACAAGTTTGAAAGTTTAAATTTCAATCTTTAACTGTTGGCTTTTCTGAAACAATATGTTAAACAGTAAAATTGTAACTATCCCAAAAACAGACTAAACAGAGAGTTTGTTGAGTACAATTAAATAAAAACTGAATTACAATTAAGGAATAAATGTCTCTGAAACTAATAAACATTTTAGTCAAAAGACTCTTGACATTGTATCTTTTCTGCAATGTTGAACAGGCCATTAGGGACTACAAGTGGAAAAATATATCTGACTATAAGATACAGGGGGGGTGGGTCAACTTACCCACTTGTTCTACTTACCCCACTCTTCCCTACTGTATATATAAGTACACTCTACGCTCTATCCCAGAGCCATTTAAATTGTGTTTTATTAAAAATAGTCTTTTTTTAGTTTAGAAAAAACCCTTTTAACAAATACTTGTCTAGCCTGATCAATGCATTTACAGTGCCTTGCAGAAGTATTCATACCCCTTCATTTTTTTCATGTTTTGTTATGTTGCTGTCTTACTGCTTTAAATGACTTTTTTCCACATCAGTCTACACTCCATACACTATAATGGCAAAGCAAAAAACAAAAAATAAAACAGCTTTTTAACATAATTGCAAATTTATTAAAAATAAAAAAGCTTAAATGATTCTATTGCATAAATATTCATACCCTTCTCTGGGACAGCTGAAATTTAGCTCAGGAGCATTCATATTGTTTGTTGATGTCATTACACTTCGAGTGAAGTTAACCTGTGGCAAATTCAAAGGAATGGTATAATTTGGAAAGCACACGTCTTAATAAAAGGTCTAACAGCTGAAAAGGCATATCAGAGCAAAAACCAAGCCCTGAGGTCAAAAGAACTGCCTGTAGAGCTTAAAGACAGGATTGCGTCAAGGCATAGATCTGGGGAAGAGTTAAGAAAAAATTCTGCTGCATTGAAGGTTCACAGAAGCATGTAGTCTGTTAGTCTGTTACCCTTAATGGAAGAAGTTTGGAACAACCAGAACTCTTCCTAGAGCTAAACAATTGATGGAGAAGGGTTTTGGTTAGACTGGTGACCAAGAACCTGATGGTCACTCTAGTTGAGCTCCGTGAACCTACAGAAGGACAAACATCACTGCAACACTCCACCAATCCGGTCTTTATGGTGGTGTGGCCAAACTCTAAAAGTAAAGTGTGCTGGTAGCACGTGGGGCAGTTTTTCAGCAGCAGGGACTGAAGCACTCGTCAGAGTAGAAGGAAAGCTCAACACAGCACAATATAGAGATAATGAAAGTCTTAATGAAAACCTAGTCCAGAGCATTTAGAACCTCAGACTGGGCATAAGGTTCACCTTCTAACAGGACAATGACCCTAAACACACAGCAGGAGTGGCTTATAGACAACTCTGTGAATGTCCTTGAGTGGCCCATCCACAGCCTGGGCTTGAACCCAATCAAATACTTCTGGAGAAACCTAAAAAAGCGTATTTGCCCCCATTCAACCTGACAGAGCTTGAGAAGTGAAGAGGTGAGGAGAAGAATGGCAGATAATTGCCAAATGCTGATATGCAAAATTTGTCACATCAGACTAGAGGCTGTAAAGATGCTTCAGGTAAATACTGAGTTAAGGGTATGAATACTTGTGCAATGTACTTATTTCAGGTTTTTTTTTTTTTTTAATACATTTACAAAGTTGTGGCAATTCTGTTTTTGCTTTGACATGGTGTAGATTGATGTGGAAAAAAGCAATTTAAAGCAGTTTAAAATAAGGCAGCAACATAAAATGTGAAAAAACTAAGGGGTATGAATACTTTTGCAAGGCACTGTATATCAAGATTATCACACAACACACTAATATATATGTATATATATATTCTGTTTTTTTTCCAAAGAGCTATGAAGCCTAAACTAGTGACTTCTGGTCGTTCACACCTTCTTTCTTACAGTAAATGCCATAAACACATGCTCACTTTTGAATGGTTTCACAGTTAAAGGTTGTTTTGCTTAAGTACGTACAAATAGACCTGTCAAAACTCTCACTACAAAAACCTCAGTGTACCCATCCAACAGACAATAATGAATAATGATGGAAACTACCTCCATTATAAATGAGAAATCAGACTTTTATCCTCACTTCGCATTGCCATATGCTACGCTGACAGATAGGAATCTTAAGCCTGTGTTCTTTACTACATATCAGCTCACATGACATTTGTGGATGAAGTGAACCATAAAAATACTGTTCAGTGGGTTACATTTTCAGACGTTGGTCTTTTGACTTTGTCTTTTAACTTCTCACTTCTCTTGCCCTTTGTCTCTCACTCTTACAATAAATGACACAGGAACGGCATCAACTAAAGGATGTATTGCTTGTGTAGTCAAAAAGAGATGTGTTTGCATACAGTGTGTTTGCAACAGATGTGAGATGCTGATGATCAGACTTTCCCTGCGGCTAATCATTTGGTTAACAAGCTTTTGTCTTCTAACCAAGAGCTGCACATAGTCAATGCCTCAATAACTGTGGTGGCTTTTGTAAGTTACTAAGGAGGGGGAAATGGCAGGAAGTTATGAAGCAAGTCAGTCAACTATATATGCAGTAGAGGCGATTGTTCAGGCAGCTGTTACATTTAAGAACCATCTGGAGCTGGACTGACATCAACAAAGACTATTGCAAGGTAGGAAATTGGCAGATAATACAATTTTATATTGTGGCTCTTTAAATCATAACTGAAACATAACTTAAAAATACAGAGAGAGACAGAGAGAGAGAATATTATATATATATATTACTTCTATGTTAATATATTTCGAAGAATATTCAATTTGCTTTATTACTTTTACAGAAAAAGGACACTGTGTCTTTTTAATACTTTAATTATTTTTAATACTTGTCTTCAGTATATATGACAATTTTAAGGTTCTTTTACCATCATAAAATGATTCAAATTCGTTGAATTCAAATTCTGTGTTCTGTTTGTCTTAATTTAGGGACTGAATTTAAATTTATTAAAGAATTTTCAGTTTAGTTCTAAGTGGTTCTAAATGGCACTAGTGAAGTAATAACTTTTGGTTGCGATTTCGTAGAATTCTGATTTGCTATTTATACATACGAAAGTTATAGGGAAGTGAAAGAAGCAGGTGTTATCAGACATCAAAGTGAGTGTGTGACCACTTTACCATCAGCTATACCAACATGACAAAATCTCAAATTTACACACATAATTATTCAAGTGAAAAACTTAGATTGTCAACTCATTCTCAAGATGGTTGATGTGGAGATGGTGATTGTGTAAACTTTCAGATATTTTAAAATCGATCATGAGACCCGTCAAAAGGCGATGCGTCACTCTCATGTGGCTTATTTCTGTTAGTGACCTCACATCTGACCACTTAATGCGATTAAGTAATCACTGTAAACGCAGTGACTAGGGGACAACTTGCTCTGTTGATCTGTCTATCTGTCTTTGGAGAGCGTGGCTGGGTGTATGTAAGCCGTGTGTCTTGTATGGCTGCGCAACAGTTGGCCTTATGAATTATTTGTGTGGCACAATTGCATCTCATTTTACAGCTCTATTATATGTGATCTCTCTGCTCTCACCTCCCACCAGCCTTCCCATTGTGCATCTCTAATGGAGCATGCAATCCCGTGCTCTGCTTCCATATCTGACCCCTGACCTTCAAGGTCCCCGCCTGTACTGTCTAGATCAGGCTAACTCCATCAAACCTCCTCGATCTCACTATCTACTGCTCTTTCTCTCCCATCACTTCCCATATTTCCACTTTCTGTTTCCTTTATTCCCATCTTCTCTTTTTCCAAACCATTCTTCTTGCTTTCTGTCTCTCTCATTGTATTCATCTTATATTTAAACATGCTATAATTCTGTTTGGATTGCATTGCTTCTACAATATCCATCATATTTCACTATAATACTTGATATTTCCTTCCCCGTTTCTCTTTTTCCTCATACATAGGCTCTCTTCTTTCTCTCTCTCTCATCCACTCTCGCTTTCTCCTCGGTTCATTCCCCCTTTTCTTATCTTACCTCCTCCTCTCTTCACTTGTCGACTTTCTCATAACGCAGCCCCCAACCTCTACGTGCACACCGACTCCTCACTCTTTCTTCCTCCCCATCAGCAGGATGCTTAATCTGCGGGCGGCACAGAGCCAGTTTACCCATGAAGTTAGAGAGCCAGGGCTGTGGGTCTGGAGGGTTGAGAAGATGAGGGCCGTACTCCTTGATCCATTGCAGAGGGGAATCTTCTACAACGGAGATGCATATATTGTACTCAGTAACCGTGGAAAGGATGGAAATGACCTGCACATGTGGATGGGTGTGTATTGTCTGTTTATGCATGTGTGTAAATGTAGAACAAACTCTGCAGGTGCAGGTTGAGAACTGTTATTTCTGGTAAATGAAAAAATGTATTAAAAGATTTCTGTAGATTTTGCATTTTCTCGTATTTGTTGGCTTTCCTTCGCTGATCAAGGTGAGAAGTCGTCCCGGGACGAGCAGGGTGCTTGTGCCATGCTTGCCACTCAACTGGACAGCTTCTTGGGAGGAGAGCCAGTACAACACCGACAGGTGCAAGGATACGAGTCACCGGAGTTCATGCGACTCTTCCCTAAAGGAGTCAGCTACAAGGTGAGAGAAAGGGACAGCATTAGAATTTAGTACTGTATTCAACAAGTGTGCATTAAATTGATCAACATTCATATTTCAATAGACGCTGTTCTTTTGAATTTTCTATTAGTCAAGGAACCCTGAAAAAAATGCTTCCGCAAAAATATTAAAGGAGTGGTTCACTGAGTTTTTTCTAGGCTTGATTGCGTTTATGGGGTGCAATCTAATGAAGCCCCTCCCTCAGAAATACTTAGACTATCTTGCTGGCCCAGTGTGTTGTGATTTGCTAAACCGCTAGAGCGCGTTCATGAACGTCACGCCCCTCACATGCGATCCGGTTGTATTGTAAACAACTGTTTTCAACTTTGATCATAATATGAAATGTTTGCACTTGAGCACTAAATCAGCATATTAGTATGATTTCTGAAGGATCATGTGACTTTTAAGACTGGAGTAATGGCTGCTGAAAATTCACTTTTCTGTCAAAGGAATAAATTTAATTTTAACCCCAATTCCAGAAAAGTTGGGGCGTTTTGTGAAATGCCATAAAATATGTTATCTGTTCATTTTCTTTAACCTTTATCTAATTTACTAAAGTACAAAGAAAAAAATTTTGTAGAAATTTTTGATAAATGAAATGCAGACTTGGTGAGTGTAACAGAAAATTCTGACCATTAATGTATGTCCAAAAATGCGCTTGGTTTCTTTATCTGTCTCAGGAAGGTGGGGTGGAGTCTGGATTTAAAAGTGCCAGGTCTAGGGTTGGCCCTGTTACTCATCTATACCAAGTCAAAGGAAAGAAAAACATCCGTGCAAGAGAGGTGGAGCTTGGCTGGGGGAGCTTCAACAAGGGGGACTGTTTTATACTGGACCTTGGGGAGGTGCGTATCTCAAAAAAGTTGTTTTTGTCTGTCATTGTGCTGATGTGGTGTGTTAGTTAAATAAACATGGACAATCATTTGACGTTATCATGCAAATGCATGTGTATTTATGTTCAGACTATAGTCGCATGGAGCGGTTCCAAAGCCAATATGTTTGAACGACAGAAGGTGCGTGAGATAGCAATGCTGATCAGAGACACCGAGAGAAATGGCAAAGCTCACATCATCGATGTGACAGAGGGAGAGGAACCACTGGAGATGGTTCAGGTACATTTCCAATACACTGAAGATGCTCCTTGGATCATGTTTGATAACATGATCATCAGCTTCAAGTTCAGCCGAAATGCTACTTTCGTAAAAGGAAAAGTTTATTTCCAGAATAAAAATTTCCTGATAATTTCATCCATGTCATCCAAAATGTTCATGTCTTTCTTTTTTCAGTTGAAAAAAAATTACGGTTTTTGAGGAAAACATTCCAGAATTTTTCTCCGTATAGTGAACTTCAATGGTTGAAGTCTGCCAATGGGTTGAAGGTCCAAGGAAGGCCATGGAATAAAGGTCTTACCTGGCGAAACAATCGGTCAAATTTCTAAGAAAAATCCAAATTTATATACTTTTTAACCACAAAAGCTTGTCTTGCAATAGCTTGACCTCATGCATTATATAATCATGCACGTGTGACGTAGATGGTACCAACCCAAAGTTTACAAAGTGAATGTGCGAATAAAGTCAAACGGCCTTTATAAAAAAGATTTTGAAGTTATAGGAGAAAATGAGATGGCGTTTTTCACCCTAAACTTACTTTTATAACCAAACTATGCATATAAAAAGAACTAACCGTGCATAACTTTTTCAACATAATTACGTAATACATGAAAACTCGCATTGCTGAGCTAGTGCAAGATCAGCATTTGTGGTTAAAAAGTATATTTTTTTTAGAAAATGGTTTCACTAGACAAGACCCTTATTCCTCGGTTGGGATTGTGAGCCCTTTGAAGCTGCACTAAAACCGCAATTTGGACCTTCAACCAATTTTTCTCCAATGAAATCCACTATATGGAGAAAAATCCTGGAATGTTTTCCTCAAAAAAAAAAAATGTAATTTCCATGTGACTGAAGAACGAAAGAATTGGGGGTGAGTAAATTTTTATTCTGGAAGTGAACTTCTCCTTTAAGACAAAACAAAGACCAGCTGATAAACAATCGGTCATTTTTTTCTGAAAAAATACAAATTTGTATACTTTTTAAGCACAAAAGCTTGTGTGGGATGCACGGCCACGTTCATGTTGAACAAATCTTTAATGTGACTCAGGAAGAATGAGTCGTCTCGGGGAGTGATTCGTTCAGTCGCGTATGCGCAACATCCTATTAAGTTCTGTACTGGAATTAGTTCACCTGTTTCGAGTCTTCGGGTTTTTCAAATCATTCGTTCATCTTATGGGGCTGTCACGTGATGAATGAATGACTCAAACCCGAAAACTTGTCAGATAAGAGGTGAGGTGAGCTAATCATAGACTAAAGACCCAGGTAAACAATGAATTAATCTTTTCTGTTTCTTATAGTATTATAGTTTTGTCTGGTTTGTAGTATCAACGTTTGTGTAAGCAGTAGATGTGTTAGGGAAGTAACACATAGCATTTTAATTTTATTTTGCTAAATTGTACGAAATGACTCGAAAAAAGATTTGTTTATTTTGCTGAACGAGACTCAAAGGTCCAAGTCGGTAAAATGATCCGAACTTCCCATCACTACTACGAATCACGTGTAAGTTCATCGTCTGTGTACTGAGTATGCCGAAAAACTCCATCTTATTTTCTCCTACAACTTGAGAGGAGGACATCGTTTTTACGCTGTTTACAAACTTTCTTGCACTTTCTTAGTGTTTGCGCGTTCGCTTTGTTAACACTGGGAACGCCTACGTTCCGCGTGACCTTCTGACGTGATTCAACAGTATGTAGCGTCGTGAACACGCATCCCAGAGCCTATGCTACACCTGCTTTTGTGCCTAAAAAACTATAAAAAATTTATTTTCAGAAAAAAACGGCCGATCGTTTCGCTAGATAAGACCCTTCTTCCTCGCCTGGGATCGTTTAGAGTCCTTTAAAGCCGCATTTAAACTACATTTTGGAAGTTCAAAATCGGGGCACCAATGAAGTTCATTATATGGAGAAAAATCCTGAAATGTTTTCCTCAAAAAACATAATTTCTTCACGACTGAAGACAGAAAGACATGAACATCTTAAATGACAAGGGGGTGAATAAATTATTTGTGAATTGTTGTTCTGGAAGTGCAGTTCTCCTTCAGTTCAATCAAATAAAATGAATATTAAATTATTAAAATGGTTAAATTAGAAAAATTTACTTTCACTGATGAACGTATACCTACTTTGTATACATAGGTTTATGCATAAATGGGTTGGAAATGTTAACACCATCTCTATTTTTATTTAAAAGGCACTTGGTCCAATCCCAGCTCTGAAGGACAGCTCAACAGAGGAAGACACTGAAGCAGACATCACTAATTCTGCTTCCCTTTACAAGGTCAATTCTCTCTCCTTTCCAGTGTAATGTGCCTTATTTAACCTTTTTTTAATCAAACTGTTTGACTATCCATAAATTGGTCAATCAAATAAAACCTGTTGCTGTCTGAAGGCTAAAAATGTTATAGGGAAAATAATAATTCACATTAGAGATAACTCTCTGAATAATTCTCTCTCAGGTGTCTAATGCTACAGGTGAAATGACCTTGACAAAACTGTGTGACAAAGGCCCTTTTGCTCAAGAGTTGCTGGAGAAAGATGACTGCTTCATCCTGGACAACGGATCTAATGGGAAGATCTACGTTTGGAAAGGTGATTGTGTATATTTGTTCATCTTTGTGTGTTTAGCAAATCATACTTTTTCATTTATTGACTTTCTCTATTGATGCACAGGTAATGGAGCCAATGCAGAGGAGAAGAGAGTTGCCCTGAAGGTGGCAGATGAGTTTATTACAGAAATGAACTATCCCAGGATGAGAACACAGGTACAATAACTAGCATCTCATGGTTTCATGTTCATTTCTGTGCAGAACTTTGATTTATTTTACCAGTCACCCACATTTCTGTGTCCTTAGGTGGAAATTCTCCCACAGGGTCGAGAGTCTGTCCTCTTCAAACAGTTCTTCAAGAGCTGGAGTTAAGCACAGACATATAGGATGTTTGTAAAAACTGATACTCATTTTGTATAATCACACAACATACTAGCTTAGCTTACCTGTTGCAACTCTTTGCTGTTAGCCAAAACATTGCTTGTTTGATCCCAGATACTGTGAAGGCTGGAATGGCTGTCATTTTTATTCAGGAACTGCCTATTTAAGAAATATAAATAAAAATAAATCCATGTGAAATGCTGATTCATTTTCTGTCACATGCACTATCCTTTGCATTAATATAAAATACCTGTATACAACCTACCGTAGTTGTCTGTTGTTGTTTTAAGATGTATTCTGGACATTTTTGCCTTTATTATGAGTAGCTAGACAGGAAGCAAAGTGGGAGAGAGAGAGGGGGACGTAATCAGGAAAGATCCACGAGGCAGGACTTAAACTCGGGACGCCCTAAGCACAACGACGCTGTATGCACGCAATGACATGATGTCAGTTAACCTTTGTTATATCATATACTGAGTCTCAAATTGGCCCGACATCAAATGCATGGACACAAAGACATTCTGTCTTAATCCTTACGTAATCACTTTGCGTGATGCATTCATGGCCTTCAATGTGATTGTCTTTTATCTTGCAGATACGTGTCAAGATAAAGGATGAGCCAGTATATTAATCTAAAACTAAAACCTCCACAAACAACCAAGGCTTAACCAAGTTGAGCAACTGCAAGCCAAAAAATTAAGGTCCAATGATGTTCTTAATCAGTCATTCTCCCATCAGATTTTTAAAATTAAGTTTAAAAACGGGTCTACAAAAAGGTTTGGAGCATTACGGACGTCTTACAGAATCAATGAACACTTTAAACTCTCATAACTACTTCTTAACTGTTCTCACTAAGATGTTTTATCTTACAGACATGTTTGAAACGCATATTCAGGATGTATTTTTATCAGGTCACTTCATAATTTCAAATGAAACTGTAATTGCCTACAAGATGTGAACGGGTTCACGCGATTCATTTCTGTTTTTGGCTTAGATCGAACGTCACACGTTGACGTGTCGATGAGATACTGATTTTAGTTTATTCATTTTGTAGATCAGAAACCTGGGAAAAGCTTAATGAATTCATTTGCTTCTTTTTTAGTCAGTTTGATGAGATTTTAAAATGAAAGATTAGACCTTACAATAGCTTTCCAGCCCACATACACTGATTACACAAGCTCATAATGGCAATGCCCTTATCACTGTTCTTCCCGTAGTTAACAGGCGAGATATCGTGTTAATAAGTGAGATATCATGGGTTACTGACTAGGGTGGATTGAGAAGACAAAGTTCGTTGTGTTGTCCACAAGGATTGACATGATACTGCAGGAGTGCATCTGGGTCCTTGTGCTCTAGTTCTCCCAGGGTGCAACACAAATCTCTGAGCTGGCCTGCTCCCACAATAAAGAAGGTGAGGGCTGTAAACTTCCATATATTCTATTTTATTTAAACATAACGTTTTAATATTTAAACAAAAGCCAGAGAGAGTTTTCATTGTTATTTTCCCATTAAATTGGCCTTTGAATCAGTATGTAAAAGCTTTTGCTTTTTCACTTACATTTGGGATTTATTAGTGTTGAATTTTAAACTTTAAACCTAAACTTCTTAATACTTTGTAGTAGTAATTAATATTATATAATATTAATATATTCAAATTATAATTATAGTTTATATTTAATTTATTTAAATAAATGTATTTATAATATAATAATATTATTAATTATATATTAAATATATATTTTTAAGTGCTTGTTTCAAACGTTTGATGAGCTGAAATTTTGTGTTTCGTATAAGGTTGAGGCATTTAAAAAAAAAAACAAAAAAAAAACGGACCTTCAAACCAGCCAACATGAAGAGTATCTTGAAGGGCAAAAGTAAGTTAAGAGACTTAATTTTACCAATAACATTTTAAAGTGTGTTTGATAGTTTAAACCGTAGAAATTATAGATGCTTGTTTGTGTCACAGAAATTGAGGCGCCTGAAGCTAACTCTATCGGAGCTGTACGCTGGAATATTCCTGATGAAACTCCTCAGGCTCAGACTCACAGCTCAGCTCCTAGCAAGAGAAGTCCGAGTCCTAGACAAGCGGTAGACTGAAATATGGATTTTTCAGCATTTTTCTTAATATATTACAAATACATTACACCTCACATGTCTATTGTTATACAGGACATGAAGGATCACCGCAACCTGCAGGAATGCATAAAGTTTATCACTCAGTGGAAACAGCAGGTGGAACTTGTCTGCAAGGTAATATGTAATTATGTAGCCTAAACTTGTAAAATTTTTTAAAAACTACTATGACCGCCTGTCAGCATGAGGCTGCTGATATTCAGCGAATGTGATATTACTTTTATACACTGCCAGTTCATCTGTCTATTGTAGCTTCTTAAAAAGACAGAGTTATGCAGCAGAATTATGGGCAAATTTGGATTTTTCCCACCTCCTACTTGGAAATAATGTCTGGAACGCCTCTTGCAGTGGGACCTTGAGCTCGGGGCAGAGCAATCAGCTAAGCGTGTCATTTGACATCACTGTTTCCAATAAGTATCCACCTTATTTTTCCCGTCAGAGTGGGCACAGACATTAGTAAATTTAATGGGTCTGGTTGCCAGTGTCATTCGCTTGCAGCTATTTTTAGCTGTACAAAACAGCTCATTTTGCTGCTTGATGTTGCAAATTGGTGTGTCTTACCTTATTATTTTAATGTATTATCTTAATTATTAACACATTGGTTTGTAGTGCAAACAGTTTTACCGTTTACTGCACTTTGTTATTCTACTTGTTGTTTTCCTACAGCGACAAATGAACCGGAATTCTCGCACATTCACAGAAAACGGCTTACTTCTGCTTTGAAAAATAAGGTGGATAGTGTGGAGCTATCTTATGTCAATCTTTAATACATTAGAGATTACGTTTATAAAATGATACCTATTAAATGATTTATAAAATCATTTTATTTACGTTTATAAAATGACACCTACAATACCAGTCAAAAGTTTTTGAACAGTAAGATTTTTAACATTTCTTAAAGACGTCTCTTCTGCTCACCAAGCCTGCATTTATTTGACACAAAGTACTGCAAAAACAGTACAATTTTGAAATATTTTTACTATTTAAAATATTTTTTTTCTTTTTGAGTATATTTTAAAATGTAATTTATTCCTGTGATTTCAATGCTGAATTTTTAGCATAATTACTCCAGTCACATGATCCTTCAGAAATCATTTTAATATTCTGATTTCATGCTCAATAAACACTTATTATTATATTATTATGTTAAAAACAGCTGAGTAGAATTTTTTTCAGGTTTCTTTGATTAATAGAAAGTTCAGAAGAACAGCATTTATCTGAAATAGAAATCTTTTGTAACATTATAAATGATTTTATCATCACTTTTGATACAATTTAAGCAACCTTGCTAAATAAAAGTATTCATTTCTATAATTTATTACTTATTTCTCATTTATTATATCTATTATTTATTTACTGACTCCAAGCTTTTGAATGGTATAGTGTACAATGCTACAAAAGCTTTTTATTTCAGATAAATGCTGATCTTTGGATCTTTCTATTTATCAAAGAATCCTGAACAAAAAATTCTCAACTGTTTTAAATATTGATGATAATAATAATACATGTTTCTTAAACCGCAAATCAGCATATTAGAATGATTTCTGAAGGAACATGTGACACTGAAGACTGGAGTAATGATGCTGAAAATGTAGGTTTGATCACAGGAAAAAATTACACTTTAAAATATGTTTAAATAAAAAGCAGTTATTTTAAATAGTAAAAACACTTCACAGTATTACTGCTTTTGCTGTATTTTGGATCAAATAAATGCAGGCTTGGTGAGCAGAACCATTATCAATGGGAAAGTGCCTAAGAAACATTGCTTGGCAAAATTGCCCCTTGTATCGTCATCTTTATACACTGTAATGGTGAATCACACAGAAGCCTCATATTCAAGTATCATAAAACTACTGATAGGACAGAATTACCACCGTCATGATGGTTGCATCACCGTGTGTTACAATGCCATACAGAAAGGTTTCAGTGTTATAAATTAATAGCGCACACCAACACCCTTTGGGCATCTGAAGAGAGGGAATAAGGAGGGATGAGAGGGATGCTAATGCAGACAGTATGGGTGTGTGTTTGTCTACACATAATATCTAAAATATCACTATAAATATTATGTGTGTGTGCGTGCATTTTAGCCCGGCTCCAGTGCAGACGAAGGCCCAAATGTCAGCGTGCATGCAGATCCGCGCAGTCTGGAGCAATTACGCAAACTCATCCTCGAGTGGGCACAGGAGCTCAAGAGAGCTGACAATGTGAGTTCATGGATAAAAGATACATATGTATACACAAACAACATAGGTTACAGCCTTACTGAGATCAGTTATTGTTTATAAGTTTACTGTTACAGTTTACAGTTATAAGTTTACTGACATAAGATATTTAATAAAATATTTTTTTAAATATAGAGAAAATATATAAAAGTGCATGAAAGAGAAGAAATATTTTCAAATTTTGATGTTTGAAAGAATTTTTGAATTTGTGAACTCATTACTTTTGCATAGAGTTTGTATTTACTAAGTTCTCTTGCACACAAGAAAGCTAAACGTTAAAAGTGTGGAAATGTCACTTAGTTTTCAAACTATGACTCATGATGCACATTATGCACTATTTTCATTGCTCATCATTGCTGTTTATCTGTTTATATTCTCCTTCCTATAGTTGTTTAGTGAGGGCACTTGGCGACAAGAAAAAAATGCATCATGGGGGCAGAAAGAGAAGAAGCTGGATTCTGCCGAGCATATGGAGCAGAAGATCACAGAATGGGCGAAAGAGCTACAGACTGTGTCGGAGGTGAGGACAGTGGGTTTGACCCCCTAAGGCATAATAATGTGCAAAATGTATATACAGTGTATTATGTGTGTACATGTAATTTGTTTTTTTTTTACCCATGTACAGAGCTGTGGTATGATGAGACCGGAATTTGTCCTTTTTCTGAAGCAGCTGGAACTAAAGAAGAAGAAAATCTTGACTCTGTTGCCTTTTTTGGAGTTCATTACTTGGTCTCTGTTGAAACAGGACAGCGAGGTACATATTTTAGATAAGACGTCAATAAACTCACCAAAAAAACAAAGTCTGGAAAAGATGGAGTCCATAGTTTACACTCATAAACACTCACAAACTGACAAGCAATCAATATCAAGGGGTAATTTTATAACTGCTTGTGTAAACAGTTTGACAAAGTTTACAGACAGGTACTATCATCCCCAAGTGTGTAACGTGTGTTTTTTTAAGATAAAGAGAAAGAGATTCAGTTTCAGCATAATTAAAATTGCATATGTTTACATATGTTTATAATATATCAGTTATTATGTTTATTTATTTATTTGTATTTAATTAATTTTTTAATACTTTTAGCTAAACCATTTCTTATTGACAGTTACAAATTAGGGATACAATTAGGGGTGGGCAATATGACCAAATAATTACAAGCAATTACAAAAAAACTACAGTACAACAAATAAATAGAGGGTTTTCACTTACGCTCACAAACAGTCTCAGACAGTAAATGCTGCTGCACAAACTGTTATCATTTACATGTGTGGAGCATCTCAAACTCTGTCTCCGCATGTTGTTGTGTTATAAGGTAAATCATTTAGAATCCAATGCAAACAGGAGAATACATCATTAGCTTTATCATTATGCTAACTGTTCATCGCGATTTCAAAATAAAAGTTCAAACCCCCACTCGTTTGTAATTTCTTTAATGTGATGTCCACATATTAAAGAAATTACAGTGGCTGTAGCTTTTCTATTATAAAGAAATTGAGAAATGTTAAAGATTAAAAGGACATTTGAATTAAATGTTGTTGAGTCCATATTAAACACGCATTAGATCGCGTAGGAAAGTGTAAAAACAACCGTCAGGTCGTTGGCGCCCTCTACAGTCATTTGATATAAAGCGTAATGTACATTAGCTCTATTGTTTATAATACATTATGTATTTTAACAGCCCTGTTGGGGGTAAAGCATTACAAGTAATGCGAGTTACGTAATAATATTACTTTTTAAAAAGGTATATTAAAAGGGCTTTTACATTAGAATTGTTTTATATTAAAAACAAAGAAGCAAGCTCCGCCCAGATTTAAAAAGTAACATTACTTTGCATAAAAAGTAACTAAGTAACATAATTAGTTACTTTTTCAGGGAGTAACGCAAAATTGTAATGCATTACTTTTAAAAGTAACTTTCCCCAACACTGTTTAACAGTTTTGTTCAATAAAACCGTATGATTACTTGCCTTTGACACTTTATTTGAACTAATTATTATTGTCTTATTGCTATTATATATGTAATTTAAGTTATTTTAAAAGCTATTGTTCACTTAGGTCTATTCTTATTACTAAAAAAATTATTATAATTATCCAATTGCTCGATTAATCGTCAGAATAATTGGCAGATTACTCGATTACCAAAATAATCACATAATTATATTTATAATGTTTTTAGGATGACGTTCCACAGCTATGGCTCCTCACCAAACAACGTTCCTGGAAAATAGGTAGAACTTTTACTTGCATCCTTCAGTAGACTAAAATGGTGATTTGGCAAATTATATTAAATTTCTTTCACGAAAAAGTGATAATTTGAACGATTTTGACAAGTTCTCATACAAATCATTGTGTACAATTTGTTTTGACAGAGACACCAAAGTACATCCCAAACTCAGGTACTGATTTATGTATTTATTCTGTTCAGTGCACAATTTAACATGGAAAACATCTAAAATGTAACTCCATTCATCATATCTCTGTTGTAATAATGTTTATCACTGTTCTCCATAGTGTGGAACTGGATCCTCAGTGCTTTAGGTATCACTGATTCAGCCGTTTATGATTTACCTGTCAATGAAATTCATTTTGGATTACGAAAGCTTTTACATTTTACATTTTCACCTGTTTTGCACATGCTTAGTGGACATCACACTGGACCCCATGACAAACCACCCATGGTTGCTGCTCTCAGATGACAGAAGGAGGGTGCAGGAAGCTCTGAGTGAAACTGAAGTGTCGTTCAGTGACCAGCGCTTTGACAGCTGGCCATGTGTCCTGGGCTTGGAAGGGCTCATTTCGGGTCGGTACTACTGGGAAGTTGATATTGCCAACGATGGTTACTGGCGTATCGGAGTGGCCACTGAATCCTCCCAAAGGCAAGGCCGGTGTCCCATGAACCCTTCTGAGGGCTTCTGGACAATATGGAGAAGCACGCGGCAGTTTTTTGCATGCACCAAACCGGAGGCCGAGCTACCTCTGTCACTCGTGCCCAAAAAGCTGGGAATCTACGTGGACTATGAAGAAGGTCAAGTGTCTTTCTATAAAGTAGAGACACGCGCACATATCTTTACATTCACCGCAAATTTCCGTGAAAAGTTATTCCCGCTTTTTGCACCTCTGGATGGACGTACACTTATCACACTGTCCTCCACAGAAGTCGAACCAGAGGAGTCCTCTCATGAAAAAGTACAATTCTTTTAACTTGACAAATGTTTTAACAGGGAACTAATGAGGGTAGATAAGTTGCCATTTTAAGGCTTAAATACAAATGCAGCAGCAAATCATTGAGATCTAAGCAGATTTGAAAGGTGAATAAAATGATCACAGTTGACGATCTAGGATGAGATCCAGTGGACACTGTAGAGATGTTTTGGCTCTGAGGCTCTGAGTTCCCTCTTTATGGAAAATTATGAAATTTGGCGCACATCCTCAGACCGCTCTGGTGTCAGTGTGTACAAAGATTTGTGAGTTTTAAACACTGTGCGCACAATGTACAGGTCAATAAGTCCTTGCGGGAATGACTAACAACAATACGACAAAAAGAATATATTCCTTAAATCATTTTTGTGAGGTTTACGTCTGGTCTGAATAACATTCTCCATTTAATCCAAATCAGTACACCTTGCAGAATCTGCAAAATGTAAATTATTGTACCAAAATAAGAGGGATCATACAAAAAGCATGTTATTTTTAATTTAGTACTGACCTGAATAAGATATTTCACATAAGACATTAACACATTTTCCATTGCAAAATGTCATACTTTTCCAGACTCAAATTTCCAAACCTCTCGGTAGATTTTCAGACCATATTTAACATAAATGGTTCATAGAGCATTGTTTTCAGCTTTATATTTGGTGTATAGTACAGTCATCTGTAAATATTTGTATTTCCTCAGGGGTTTTAATTGATTTTCTCCAAGTGACAAAATATAGAGCTCCTAAAATAAAAAAATACACTTTTAAATGCACACAAGAGACTTTTTTTCTGCCTTCGAGAAACTATTCACATGCACATGGGAATTGTTTTGCATACTTACGCATTACAATTTAGCTTTTGTTATGGTAGTACCTCTAATATTAATGCCTAATGTCCAAATTAACACATTGGAGAAACCATGACGTGAAATGGGCTGATGGCATAAACTTTTACAAGTTCAACGGTGTTTAAAAAAAAAAAAAAAAAAAAGACGCATACTTTGTAGAGGCCAAGAAACCACTCTGCAAAATGGGCTGATGGCACAATAGGTGGCTCAGTGTCTATTGTCTGTATGCTAAGTTTAATTGTTTCTTGTCCGCACATAAAAGTCTTCATATTTTTTATTTTTGCAAAGGTCCTGGAGGCTACGTAATATGGTGCTAATATAGTGAGAAGAATCCCAAAGCGCTTATAACCTGCATTTTGCATAATGAAAAAGTGCACTTTGAATTCATTGTTATATTTGACAGTCACTAAAGAATCAGAAAAAAAACAGCTGACAAGAAAACTCACTTTACAAATAAGGACAAAAGTCTGGAAACACAAATAATTTTCCATACTCTGCTTTCTTTTTTCCAAACCCTGAGGAGAAAATAGTAAAAATGACCCCATTCAAAAGTTCACATACACTTGATTCTTAATACTGTGTTACCTGAATGATCCACAGCTGTTTTTGTTGTTTAGTGATGGTTGTTCATGAGTCCCTTGTTTGTCCTGAACAGTTAAACTGCCTGCTGTTCTTCAGAAAAAACCTTCAGGTCCCACAAATTCTTTGATTTTTTAGCATTTGTGTGTATTTGAACCCTTTCCAAGAAAAATGTGCACGTCTTCATTCTGTTCAAAAGTTTACACCCCTGGCTCTTAATGCATCGTTTTTCCTTCTGGAGCATCAGTGACCATTTGAACCTTCTGTAATAGTTGCATACGAGCCCCTTAGTTGTCCTCAGTGCAAAAGGATGGATCTCAAAATCATACAGCCATTGTTGGAAAGGGTTCAAATACACAAAAATGCTGAAAAACCAAAGAATTTGTGGGACCTGAAGGATTTTTCTGAACAACAGCAGGCAGTTTAACKGTTCAGGACAAACAAGGAACTCATGAACAACTATCACTAAACAAAAAAAAAACAAAACAGCGGTGGATCATTCAGGTAACAACAGTATTAAGAATCAAGWGTATGTAAACTTTTGAACTGTCATTTTTATAAATTCAACTTATTTTCTCTTGTGGACTATATGTAAACGCCGTTCATGTGAAATATCTTATTCAGGTGAGTACTAAATAAAAATAACATGCATTTTGTATGATCCATCTTATTTTGGTAAAACAATTAACATTTTGCAGATTCTGCAAGGTGTATTTACACTTTTGACTTCAGCTGTATAAGGCAATTGTGGCAAATTCTGAGTACACCATACTTGCCCACATGTCAGATCACTATCACTACAAAACATCTGATTCTAGCCCACGATTGTTATTAACAATAATGTAAATTTACTTAATATAGCACCATCTAGTGTGGAAATAAAGTGTGTACACTTAGTGGGTGGGATTTGGAAGGATTCTAATAAAATTAGGGGTTTTGTGCATCCAGCAGGTTTCAGAAGCTTTAAGTGCCAACAATTCTTAAAATTACTATATAAGGCACACTGTGATTATCTACAAGCTCCAAATTGATAGTTCTAACACATAAAGCATTTTTCTTTTAACACATTGTTCATACAACGTAATTGTTTTATTATGAATCTTACATGCATGCAATTTCTTGTAACTTATCTTCATTATTGAAAACTCTAAAACCTTTACTGTATCATAATGCTGGAACCATAAAAGAAATCAAGACACAATAAAAGATTTTTTTAAAAGAATGTATTTTTTTTTTTTTTTTAAACTTAAAAGCAAAAAACTTTTCCACCTACAAATTAATGCATGTGTATATATGTATAAAAGATAGCTATATGTATACATTAACAAAACAGGAAAAAAAAACAGCATAAAAATATATATCAAATTGGAACAGTAGAATAGTTTCATCAAGATTACCAGGAGGAATTCCAACATGCCCTGAGTTCTTGACATTTTCATTTGCTTATATGAACGGAAATTAACCTATTAAAAAGGGAATCCAAATACAAAATAGAGTTGTTGTTTTTTTTTTTGTTTGTTTTTTTTATTACAGTTACTTGGCATCTAACCATTCTGCTGGTTTTATCTAATCTGTAATGGACTTTTTTTTATTTAAAAAAAAGGTGGTTACAAAACAGGTTACAAAATACTGGCATTAATACATTTTCAACAAAGTGGCCATCTAGTAAGTCAGTGACAAATATACAACCTTACCAGGGTGCAGAAACTACATGTTGGGAGGCAAGTGACCTGCACTGACCTACAACAGGAAACTCCCACAGATAAGCCTCATTGCTAAACATTCATTTATCAGGTCTGCAAAATGATTAGTCAGCAGTACTCCTCCAGTGCTGATAAAGCACACCTACTGCACCCAGCTGTTACTAGCCTCATTTATATAGACCGCTTCTGAATCAGCTGACTTACAAAGGTCCCAGTGGAGTGAATAAGATGAAACATGACATACAGGACTGAGGGATCATGGGTCTGCAATCCACCAAATGCTGCCCATGACAAGGCGTTTTGGTCAAACAAAGGCAAAAGAAAGGCAGTCAGAAAATCTCCATTTCTTTTTTTGTTTAGCATCGCGCCATCCTAATCAGAGTCGCTTTTTTCATCTTTAACCATTAGTTTTTTGCCTCTTTTGGGCTCAGGTGTTTGGCCTTCCTTCTCCTTCTTGCCCTTGGTAAGTCTTAAAAAAAAAAAAATAAAAAATGATGAAATAAATAAAAGTAATAATAAATGAAATGTAGTTTATATGCAAGTGTCAAATGAGCTCTGATGGCAGTTATTATGTAAATGCCGTAGCAGTTTTGACTTTGAGGGGAAAAAAGACATTTGTGCAGGGTGTAGTTGTGGAATGACATCACTTACAATTTCTGCCGGTATCTGTCCATTTCAGAAGGAGGCACCACGTCGCTCAACTCCAAACTATCATTAATCTTCTTTAACATTTCGTAGCGTTCCTTGCCCCTCACCTGCATGAAGAAAATAACTAATCTTAAGTCACATAAACACAAACTACACTTTTTTTGTTAAAGGTCTTAGCCAACCATTTTAAAAAGCACAAGCAGGATTAGTACACTAACTACATCCCACTAACTAGGCATGGCAAGGCAAGTTTATTTTAAGACCTTAACATTGTGTTATATTTTAAACAATATTGTTTTGCTCAATTTTGCCAATGAAAATTTTACCTATGAAGTCACATCAAAACTGTTAAGCATGTGTCGGGTGAACCAATGGCCTATTCATAAAGAAAGCTGAATGAATCAGATGTAGGCAATTAAAGGGACAGTTCACCCAAAAATTACATTTCTTTCGAAAGCCACTTTTTGTAGTATTAATTAGATTAACTGCCACATCGTGTAATTAGTTAGATTAAAATTTATTCGTTTTGACAGCCCTGTTTTTTTTTTTTTTTTTTTACAAAGCAACTTTCATACAGTGACTTTTTTTAAATGTAATTTTTATTATAATAAAATTCTAGTTAATTCATTTTTTAATTAGTTAATTTGTCCTTCAATGCCTGCGTTAATGCACAAATGTAGTCTTTCAACCACATCAGATTTTTTTTTACCCTTTGACACTTTAGAAAATGACTGGTATCCGATATCTATTTACTAGGGATGCAACAACATCAAAATCTCACAATACGATAATATTGCGCTATGAAGTCCACGATACAATATTTAATACGATATTAAAAAAAAATAGTTAAAAGTTAAATTCTTATATCTAATGCACTTTGAGATTTCAAAGTTAAGAGCTTCAACCCATGTTCCTACCAAAACTTGAGTCGGGGGAAAAAAAAAAAAAAAAAAAAAGGTGAATTGACTGGTACCTGAACTTTAAAGGGGACTCAACCATGTTTTTATTTGTGATACACCGTCTCAGTCTAAATTACATTCACACATTTGTGTTTTAGGAAGCCAAACAAATTAGAATATAATAATGAGAACAATGACAGTAATAGTCATCTATTGTAAAACAATTGCACTGTCAAATAAATTAAAATTAATATTTCATAGGTATATTATTTTTGCTTTACACTAAAGTAGGGAAATTACAATACTACTTTACTATTTTCTACACTTGAAAGAGATATTTTGAATTTGGACTGCTGTACCCATTTATATCACTAGCTGTCAGCAATTCATATTGCCCTTTTATTTTAGACAGCTTTTATTTTGACAGAAAGGGCAGTAGAGCTTTTATTTTGAAGGAAAACTCCAGCTTCAGTGAAAACATGCTTACAAAACATCACTACAAACCTAGTGAAATGCTGTAATCATAAAGCATAACTGGTGGCCATTGCGTTTCCAAACGCATGCTAAACTCACAACACATGCATTCATTGAGCCGTTCTGAGGCATGTAAAACACTGGACAACAAGCTGATTGCCTGAACAAAGTGTGTGCTTTGCTTTGAAATGTGCAGCGAAAACAGACTTGAAGGGATTAAGCCATATTGCGCTTTTTTATCGGTTTAGGTCATTTGACAGATACTGTGTCAAAGCATAAAACACAACTTTAAAGACCTTTTATGTTGAAATAAGTTTAAATATATTTTAACAACTAGGCTACACTTTTTGCCCAGACGACCTATCGTTTCATATCGTCATGTGACCAAGATAATATCAAGACAGTTTTGTTATCGCGATATCACGATATTGATACTATGGTTACATCCCTTCTATTTACATTAATTCCCGGCCAAAATGATTGTCAGTGATCATTTCAATATGCACACGGTTCACGTCGCGTGGCTGTTATTATTTGTCAACAGAGACAACCGCGGTCATGGATGTTTTGCAGCACAAAATCTCACTGAACCAAAAAAGAAAGGAAAATAACGACAAATTTACATATGTTATTTTATTTCTTATTCTGAAGTGAAATAAAGTAGTGGTGTAACATTATATTTATTTGAACGAATTAATGAGAGAAAACACGCGAGCGAGCAGACTAAAGGCCGGGACATACCACGGCGACTTCAGAGAACTAGTGGCGACGAAATCTGATGCTGTTGTCAGCTTGCATCAGCAGCATATGGACCAAAACATATGCACTTGAACACAATGCTCAGACTACAGACGACTGCAAACTAGCAGTTTGACAAGGGCTGGAGCTAAACTGCAGGACTGAAGTTGCCCAGCCTTGCACTATGATTATCATGAAAATCACAGGAGGAAGATGAAAAGAAAAATTAATCACCTGCAGGGTATAGACCTCCTCATCACTGCTTGTGCCAAGTTTGGCCTTCTTACTGCCTTCAGGTCGAGGCGTAGAAGTAGTTGACTCTTTAGTCATACCTGTCAGATCATATTCAAATTACTATGACATTTTGAAGAAATTAATGTTTTTATGCAGCAGTGTACATGCAATCGAATTGAATTTATTTCTTGCACACACACAAACTTACTGCGTTTGGTGGTAGAGGGGGTCTTGCCCAAGGTTTTGGTCTCCTGGTCTTTTCTGTTGCTTTCCTCAGTTTTCCTGTCTCTGCCTGGGCATGCACACACACGCACCTCGAAAGACCTGCGACCCAGCAAATGACCACTGCAAGACAAGAATAAAAGCAGATTTGACGATCCTTGGTGTCCACATAGGAATACAATTCACTAACAGAGGAATCGAAGACGGACTACTTACTCATGAGTCTCCAGAGTGATGATCGTCAGGATGGGTCGGCGGTTCATCCCGCCCATGCAACTACTGTTGCACATATAATTGTACAAAACGGTAGTGAACTCAGCTCCCAGCTGCAAAAAAAGCACAGGAAAGTGAAATTACAACGACAAAACTTTCAGCTGTGTTGCAGTCACACATGGCAATGATAATTTTGTCAATTACTCTTGCTGTCTAATGTTATTACAGATTAAAATACTAAGACTCACTTGAGGAGCTTCATAGGGAACCACCACACTGTGCCTGGCGGTTACATCATCCTCTCTGTAAACAGCACGTGAGTTTCCTTCCACGCGGATCAGGTGAGCAGCAGGAGCCAATCCTAAGCAGGTAGTAAGCAGACCTGTTAACTGCTTTCAGTGGAACTTGTACCTGTATAGCTATAATGTTTTCCTATACAATAGTGCAAGATTGGATGAGAAAGAGCATGTCTATACCATCGCCATCTGGGGTTCTCTCATGGTGGGGGCATCGACGGACCACCTCAGCCACATGCTCGGACTTCTTATAAATGGCTGTGGCTCTGATCACCGAGCCCTGGGGAGGGGCAACGTTCACCACCATTTGCACTGGACAAGTTTTTGCCAATTGGCAGTAAAGTTTATTTAGGTCAGACGAATACTGAAATCAGAGAAAAAGAAAAGATTCTATAAACTCAGGTGTTTTAGGTTCATATAAACAAAAGTTACACAGTGAAAAAAAATAATAATACATCGTAGTAATTAGTATTAGTAGTAATCACACAAGTTAATAGAACACTTATGTTACAATTCCTGAGAATGCTGATTAAAATAAGGAATGGGTTAAGATGGCAAACTAGCAGTCCAACAACTGACTACTAGTTCATCAGCAGTGATGGGAATAACGGCATTATAAATAAACAGCGTTACTAACAGCGTTATTGTCTTCTGTAACGATTAATCAAACGAATTACTGTTTTCCCCGCTCCAACGCCGTCACCATCACTGACAATAAAATGCGGCGCTACTATAATTTATTATAATATTATTATTTCATTTTTCAGTTCACCTGAATGGATGCGCATTGTACCTGTATTTGATGAACCATAAACTCTAGTGTGAAGCCACACGACTAGTCGCCATTTTGTCTCACACACACACACAAAGAAAGATACAGAGCTAGAGTCTTACATATACCATGCAGAATTGACCCACTACATGTAAATGATATTCTTTGCTGTATTTTCCTGTCAAAATAATGGAGCTCCTTTGGAATTCTTCAGCTTTTAGGAACTGCCGGTAGTAGGCGGAACTAATGCTCAAACGGCAATCTCATTGGCTGGCGCTCACCTATTATCGTCCCCGTTTTGATTTCAGCAAATCAGTTCGAGCGAATGCAGACAACGTGATTAAGGTTCATGAACCCAGCAGCTCATTAATCCTTGGTGCGATTTATACTGTTATTTGTAGTAGTAGTTTTGTTATCTTATCAGTATTACTTTTAGTCTTTTCCCTTTTTTATAAGAAACACTAAATTACAAACTATATCACCACCAGTCCTAAATTCAGTCAACATGACAAATATGCATTCACACATGGTTATTCTAATTACTGAAGTTTAATGCTAAATTATCATAATGTCATATGATAATGCTTGGCTGACTGATGTAAAAAATTGTGCCATTACGCTTTATATCAGATATTTAATATTAGTTTGGTGAGTAAACTAAAAATTTATTTAAATGTAATTTTTTTAACATATTTAATATTGGGGGCATCCAAGTTATTTGACATATTTGAATTGTTTTTTTTTAAGTAACAAATTACTTTCCCTGGTAATTAGTTACTTTTAGAATGATATAACTCAGTTACTATTTGTGAGAAGTAACTAGTAACTATAACCAATTACTTTTTAAAAGTAACATGCCCAACACTGTTGATCAGTGACGTCAGCTACTTCAACTAGTTTTTTTTTTTTTAGCAGTGGTGCTTCTAAAGTGGATGTCCCAAAGACAGGTTTTAATGGGATGACAGTGTGCTAACAATAATAAATAATTTCATCTCCTTTAAAGCACCACCACTACAGTTGTAGCAAATTCACAGCCCTTAACAATAAACTTGAGAATTTGTATTTTTAAATTTTTTAAATAACACATTTAATATAACAAGAATACATAATAAGAATTATAATAAAATACAAACATATCTGTTTTATCTACTACATTAAAAAGTAGGACAGAAAGATTTGCAGGCTTCAACATATGTCTCAAAACCATAACTACATAAGCTCACAGATCTTGAAAAAAATTAAATTTAGACAAATTATTAAACTAATCAATATTCAAATAACAATTATATAATTAATCACATTTGAGCTTTTTGAAATTGCATTTTCCTCTTACCATCAAGATCATGTGCAGTCTCTCTGTAGTTTCTCACACAATCTGAAAAACATCAACTTGACTATCTTGCACTATAACAATCTTAAACTCTACTCTCTTTCCTAAAGCTCGGTTTTACAGGACGCACTTCTCCCTCCAACGGTTAGAGTGAAAATTTTTGGATGCTAAACATCCCTGCTCTGAGTCTTGTAGACTGCAGTTTCAGTAGAACCGGACACTCCCCTCCCCCACTGCTCTATGGACAAGTTCAGACATGTTCAACTCCACAAATACTGTCTTACTAATAAAGCACTGCTGCTCAATAAAAAAATAATATAAGCCAAAAACATACAATAAGCAAACATATTTCACTGATTACAGGTCTAAATAAGATATAAATAGTGTCAGATTTAATCAATTTAGATGGCTAAACACAACAGAGACTGACTAAGATAGACATATGATTCATTACTAACATAAATGACAGTGTACACTGAGCAGTAGGTGAAAGCTTCTTTGACAACGACTGCAGTCATCTTATCTTTTGCCAAGCAGCCATTTTAGAGTAATACCTCTTTCTACATACTGGATAGTCATGAGAGTGTGTATTAAACTATATTTACTAAAATACACAGATAAACTACATAAGCTCTAGCTTTTTTCCTCATTTAGCTTTCTAATAAACCTGGCACTATACAAAATGAATGTTACCAACTGTGTGATGATTTATTCTAATCTATTGCAAGTCTTGTAAGCATCTACTAAATGCAGAAGTGTACATGTAAGCCAACCACATGGCCATTTCTTTTCACAACCTCTCCAAACTAATATATGAATTTCTAGTAACTTTGAGTAATTTGAATCAACACATTTGCTTCTATCCATTCTCCAAACTGATTATGTAGGGTTGTGTGACACAATAGCCTATAGACTAAGTGGTCTTGCTAAAAAAACAAGGATTTGAAAAGTCTGAACCAAAAAAGTACAACAGACGAAAGAGAGCGGGGGGGATTTGGTGAGGGGTGGGTGGTGATGGGGCGGCACTTTTTTTTTTTTTTTTTTTTAACCCCAACGCTACCGGAAAGGTTTTTGGCGCTCCACATGAGAACATGCCCATTCATGTCTTCAGACAATGCAATAAGAAACTGCCAAATTCAATTTCTTATTTGCCAACTGCAGATGTTAGACTGACAAGCTCAATGATCACAACAGCACTCTAAACTTCAGTAGTCAATAGACAAAAGATGGGAATTCGGAAGTATTATTCAGGACAGGAACGAAGGAGGTGATGGAGAATGAATGAAGCCTCGTGGTATCCTGGCAACATTCCGATTCAGCGCTCACCAGAAAGGACAATTTGAGTCTCTACATGACCTCAGGTACACGTGCATCCATGTACATATTTAAACTACTACATACTACTGTTAGTTCACTACTAACTGTCACTAAATTGTAACTATATATTATCACTAACACTTATAATATACACTCACTAGAAACCATTTTATTACTAAACAGAATATGAACAATCTTTGCAATAATCTGAAACTAACAAATAGATTTTTCATTTATTTAGGATGCTAATGTATAGTGCATGCATAATGTAAGAGTTGATGAATTATATGTGTGCTCGAGTACACTGAAATGTCACTTATGTAAGTTCAGTACTGTTCGCATGGACGTATGTGTGCACATGTGTTTTGAACTTACAGTGCAGGTCACAGATTTGGCAGTACCAGATTGCGGGAACCCGAGTTTGAAGCCATGTTCTCCAGGATAATCAGTGGCAATAGGAACAGAGGCGGTCGGAGGGGAGGTGGACGGCTGAGGCTGTTCGGCCAGTACGTTGTCGAATATATTCGGATCGAAGGAGCTTGGAAGATACTGCTGAAACACACAAAAGTCCAGCATTTAAAAACAAATATGAACAGGAGTGGGTGGGTGTGTGTATATATGCCTTTTTTTAAATACCTCATCACTGATCAAGTCCCAGCAAGGGCCACCTTCTGGAGTGGAACTGAAAAACAAATAGATACATAATTAGTTTAGCATTTAATAGAGCACACACAATACACACAGCAGAGTACTGAAGCACAATGACAAGTTCACTGGATCTTGACCAACCCAAAATAAATAAATTACAGAAATCTGACATAATATTGCCTGCACCCACATAAAACTGAGGATATGACCAACTCCGGGTCTCAGGAGAGAGTTGCAAACTTACATGAGGTTTCGTTCCCACAGGTCAGCGAATTCTTGACTTTCTGCCATGGCTTTTAGATTCTCAAAACTACAGATATAACACAAAACGTTCAGTCAGCTCAACACTTGAGGGAAAATATGATGAAAATACAACACCTCACAATCGCTCGATATTTTTTAAACGGGTCAGTCGGCGATGTTAACGTTACCTCTTTGCAAAGTACGATAACTTACAAATTAAACAACCAAATCACGTGTGTACATATTACATCGAAACGTTTTAACGGGACGTTTTATTTTAAGTTAAACAGCTCAGTGGAAACATTCACAAAAGCGATCTTCTATGAGCCAAGTTTTCAAAAACACCGCTTAGCTAACTAGCTAACTAGCTTCACAAGCTAGTCGCACCTTTGTACATACCATTAAAGTGAAGAATAAAATTGTCAATTGAAAAAAATTGTCAAGACAAATTTCTAAGTCGCATTAACTTGTTACAGTGAAAATCTAGATTTTTAACAATTTCGACTGCTGGCTAGCTAGCTAACGTTAGCTAGCTTGTTTCATGACGTTTCAATAACGTTTAAAGCGCCGTTGGGCCTCTGAGTTTCCGCTTCTGTTAATTCATTAGTTTTATTCAAATATTTTAAACCAATTTTAATCACATCGACGCCAGGTCGTTAAAATAACAGTATCTGCATGCATAAAGTAACATTGTACTCCAAATCCCGACTTTAATGCACGAAATAGTTTCGAATCAAACACTTAATGAAAAAAATTATGTACGAGCACATTATGAATCAGCACAGTTGTCTCTCTGTTACCTTACGATAATTTACTTCACCGACCTCCTCTCCCCAAACGATTTTTTTCGTTACTGAGTCTTGTAGTGATGAGTTCCGAGTGTGACTCACACAAGGGCCAAAACAACACAACAGAAATGGGTTTACAAAACCAAAGCAAAATCCACGCGTGGAGTTCAGGGGATTCCCCTACAGGAGGAGTCTGCTGACGTCAGCGTCACCTGACTGACTACTGGGCTACAGAGAATGAATTAAATGAAAATAAAAATCAATGATTTTAATAGACAACCAGACATTTTGTTCTCATTTTTGTGAATTTTAAAATAATCTAACGTTAATATGTTACCGAGAATCGGACATTTTATTACAAAAGGCGCGGAATCTGCATAATGAGGAAGTTGTTGGAAATATTTAGACTTTCTTTACTACACTGCGTTGTATTTAGTGGTGCGAGCACAAAAAAAGGTCATTCCGAGTACAAAATATTTAATTTTAATTCTAATTTTGTTTCTGACATATATTACTGAACTTTACAACATGACGTATACCAACGTATAGGCAAAGAAATAAGTTACAGATTTATAATTCAGAGATAGATGGGCCGTTGATTTTAATAAATATGAAACTGCGTGAGCTCATCTCCAGGATATGGCATGGTAAGCATCGAATCAAAACTATATAAATCTAACAGAGGGATAAACCGACAGTCACAAATTTTTGCAGACATATATTATGTTGTGTGTGTCTGCAGGAATGTCACCAAATAACGAGCTCCAGAGGTTTACCAAAATAACTGTTCACCCGCATCACAGTCACAGAATTTCTGTGATTGCTACCCCGTGATGTATAAAATCACACACGAAACTTCTGACCAGTCAGTTGAGTCCCCACATCACTTACGTTATGGAACATGAGGTCTTTCATGATCGATTTAGCACTCAGACTGAAAGTGGTGTTATGATGAATAACAATTCAGAAATGTTATTATTTACGGTCATATGTCACTCACATTTAAAATATTCAACTGTTCGGTTCACATTCTGGAGTACGCATGTATTTATGAGAAACAAGTGCTTGCACATATATTACAAAGTTAACGGAGTTTAGAGGCAGTCAACATTAACACCATTTTGTGATTTGCATTTTGTGATTTAAAAACACAGAGAAAACCATCAGATGTTAAAAAGGTATTTTAGGCTTATTTCAAATTTATGCTTCCATATTAAACTACTAAATTACACTTCTGCATCTCAGTTGTTTTCAAAAGATAAAAATTACAAAGCAGTCATGATGTAAATTACTTGTGTATTTGCTTAAATATAATCTACAGTTTTTCAATGTTATGACTCATGCATAATTGTAGAATGTGTAATAAACCCATTACAGTATAAAAGACAACATCATGATATTTTGTTGCTAACTGCACACTTAAATGCTGATAACCAACTATATATGCCCTACATTTCTTAGAACATCTTCCAAATGACATATCTAAGGTTTTACACAACTTTGTGTTTTGTAATTTTTAAATCATTTTTCACCAAAAAAGAAAAATTATGATGATCGATTTTATAAACCTAGCTGTGGACAAATGCAGAAAAGAAAGCATTTAAATTAGCGCCGGATTTCAGATGACGTTTCAGAGAAAGGCAAGCTTGCTAGTGTGCACATGTATGTGTGAGAGAGAGAACATTCGAGAAAACCCCTAAAACCTACTGCTAAAAATCGCCTGATTTTGATGTTTGGAAGTTCTCTCTGTTAAAAGAAATATCGGATAATTGTGTAAATTTCACTTTAATTCGTTTATAGTGTGTGCCTTTTATTTAAGAAAAAATAAAATCACCAGGTAAACTCTTATGTAAACACTTATGTAATCTCAATAGGCACTTTGCACTTTTTCCAACTTTTTAACTGGGTTTTATAGATAGCAGACACACACAAATATAATTTTAAAGCAAATAGCTTTTTCGAAGTAAATATGTTGTGTCATTTTATTTCTAGCATATATATTCATTAACAGCACTGACTATGTATGTTTGTTCGAAGTATATTTCGAAAAATGAATTCTAGCTTATCAGTATTATTACCGTAATAGAATCGATTTGTCCAAATTTTCAGTATTAAACATACAAATCCAAAACCTGAATTCTTAATTTTCAGTGATGGCTACAATAAATGATAATCCCTACCTTACATTAACAATTCCCCTCATTTTCTCTCCATAAGTGTAATTCTGACATGCTGTTAACATAATAGCATAACATTTACCAAAGAAAAGCGTGAATGACTTCATAATATAAGAAACAAAGAATCAATCTCATATTATGTTTAAATCAAAAGGAAACAAGGAAACATCTTAAAAAAAAAAAACTCACTCTGCAAATCTTCTGCAAATTCTCAAAATGGCTGACGGGGTCATTGCACAACTCGAATTTTCTATAACGCATATAAATTCGTAAATGTGTAACAAGCCGAATAAATAATAGCTAAAACTCATAATTCGGAGACAATACTGAGATTCAACTTTGTTTTTCCTCATGCCTCATCACAGTTCCTATCAAGCACATGTCACTTAGCATGTAGCAACATAGACACCTCTCCCCAAACCATAAATAAAAATATAAAAAACAATACGAAATATCTCCGAAATCGCATAAATAACTGTAAAAGCGAACAATATTATATCAGATTTGCTGATTAATAGACATTTGTGTAGAGCTTGTTCAGGTCAGCTACTCTGTCACCCACCTGTTTGGAGCTTCAGTCCTATAACTCGGAATAAAGTTCTCAAATCCCGAATACGAAGTCGAAGGATACGCAGGGTCCATCTCGCAAATTAATCGCGATTAACGGAACGCGAATATTGTTAATATTCATCAGCAGGAGACAGAAAGGTGGCTACATGAGTTAAGGCAGTCAAATAAGAACCAAAAACGTCATAAAGGGGGGTCAAGGAACAACCAATAGATTTCGTACGCCGTTTTAAATGTATGGATAAAGCGGATACCCTCGAAAATACCCGGGAATATATTTTGATCCGATAACATGAATGATAACAACTTGAAACATCTCCACAACTGAATCCAAACACTGACAAAATACGACATCGAGTTAAATGTAAAGACAAAAACATATGTAACTCGGATACTGTCACTTACTTGATTTATAGGAAGACAGAACTCGAAAAAAACACAAACAAACCAAAACCATCGGTACCCAGTGATGCAGTATTTCTGCCAAGAGACGAAGAGTCAGACCCATTCATTGGTTGCCACTGCACTTTCAGTTTGACGCATCTCGTTTTAAAAAAAAACTGTTATAATAAGTAACACAACAAGAATTCTGTTTCTTGAGCTGTCGGTAAATGTATTTTCTTGTTTTTGTAAAGGAGCCCATCTTCATGAGTCATGGGAGGGTTTTGTCTCTTACTCTCCCTCCTCCCTCCTTCTCTCTCTCTCTCGCTCTCTCTCATACCGGCTTGAACTGCATTGTCAACTTCCGCCCTGCTGTATCACCAGTGGCTGGCCTGCATACAAAACCTTCTAGTCATTTCAATGTCCTATATGTTCTGCATTTTTATCTCCATTCGAAAAAGATGACGACGAGCAAACGTGTTCTTCTTGTACTGTCTTGTTTGCGCTCGGTTCTCACATTTTGCAGCTCTCTCACTCTCTTCCGATGAGCTGAATCTTCCCGCCTGTTTAGTCACATGTTGCCTCTCTCACGTCACTGTCCTAATTTGACTAACTGACCCTGCATCACACTGTACACACTACATTAAACACACACAGAACAAACACAACACTCTGAATGTGACGAACAACTGGATTTCGTCTGATACAACAGCTGAAGAGGTGATAGGTTTCACTTTTGATTTTCTTCTTTGCTTAGTTGACTAATGCATTGAGGTTTGGTTTTTCAGGGCTGACTGAAAGGGAAAGATTGACTGTATAGCTATTTCAGAGAGTTAGACATGAAATCTCGGATTATGAGCTCACTTAAGTCACTGACGAATGGCTTCATTGTTATTCACTGAGCACACACTCAAAGTTGACCCAAAGGAGTGAATGAGCACTTGAGGTGTTTTGTAACTTTTTATTCCTTCAAGAAGCTTGATTTTTGTCAATGTGAATCACTCATTGTCACTTTGGCTTGCTCTTTGACGGTTTGAGACAGAGAGCGGCTTGAAAAACAAAACAGCTGAGGCCAACAGTAAGTGGGCGGGCCGGAGGTGAATCAACAGCTAAATTCGCTCTCTTTCTCACACACACACAAACACACATACACGCATCTCTAATTCCCGCTCTTTTTTTATATGCATATACTGATGGATTTTTAGACCAGATATTCACTTAATTCATACTTCAGCATAATCACAAACATTCAGGACTGGGCCACATTTAAAATGTGTATTGTTTTATGCAAATTAATCTTCATAAATCAAACTTGGAGAGGAGCGGTACGGAAAGGGAGGCATACGAGATCCAATTTACACAACTTCCTCCGTAACTTCCTGCCAAGTGCCAAGCGGTTTTTGAGAGGACCGTTTGGAAAGCTCTGATGGCTAACCGCACACTTCCATGGCATTTAACTAAAAGTACTTGTCAGGTGACCTCATAACTTGGTAAAGCTACAATTTATCCAGAAATAAACATTCTGTCATTATTTGCTTGCCCTCATGTCATTCCAAACATATTTCTTCTTCTGTGAAACACAAAAGAAAAGCATAAAGGTTTTTGAGAACATTAGGGTAAGTTAAAATTTTGTTTTTTTCATTATCCCTTAAACACTACAAAAGAAGTGATTTACTTATAATGGCTTCAGCTCACATGTTTATGAGCTGTTTATGGGAAATCTGTAAAGTTAATAAAGACTTGTCTAAAAAAAAAAAAAAAAAAAGCAGTCCTTCAGCTTACAATAGTCTATTCCTGATGTCTTAAACTCAAGGGGAATGTAGGCTAGAATAGACTAAAGAGTGGCATGCTTTCAAAATGAGGTGAAGCGCTATGTGGTCAATAGTACTGGGGATTTCCACAGTATTTAAGAGAAACGGCCTACTAAGAAAAAACAGATCTAAATTAAACTAAAAATAACTAGGTTGTTGAGACAATGCTGAAAGAATTTCATCATCATTAAGGTATTTGCAATGTAATAAGCAAATATCGAAACACACTCCCACGCAAACACATAATACAGTGACATCAAAAAGAGGGCATCTCCAGTATTTTTAAGCTCCAATTTAAGACCTGCACAAATAAAGTTAATACCATATGAGCAGGGTAAGGCAATGTCTATGCTCTATGGTAGCATATTAAACTGTAAAATGCCTGTAAAAAGCATGATGTACAGTTCAGATAAAGGTTTTCACAAAAACACACTTTTATAAAATGGTTAACTTCACATCATAAACTTCAGAAGTTAAACAATTAATATCAAATACCATAAATATATTTTACTGTCTTAAAGGGCACCTATTATGCCCCTTTTTACAAGATGTATTATAAATATCAGGTGTCCCCAGAATGTGTCTGTGAAGTTTCAGCTCAAAATACCCCACAGATCATTTATCATATAATTTTGAAAATGCCTATTTTGAGTGGAAGCAGAAACAGGCTGTTTTAGTGCATGTGTCTTTAAATGCAAATGAGCTGCTGCTCCCCGCCCTCTTTTCCAGAACAGGGCTGTGCTATTTTAGCTCGTAATCATGCGTTTTAAAGCCATGTCAGTTTAAATTTCTGATATACATTTGTAATACACTGCTTTTGGGTCTACGCTGTTAATATGACCTAAACAATAAAATAAAATCAGAAAATCTCTGTACCGAACAGCTTCTATAGCTGTAATAAGATGACATTTCTTACTTGAATGCTGCTTTTAAAAGTTCTAGCATGAAGATAAACGTGGCGGATTGTGTGGGGCTAACTCAGGGAGGGGTCTCGGCTAATACAGCCATGTCAGTCAACAACCGTGGGTGGGGCTGGTAAAGTGTGATGTCACATTTTACGGATTCTGTGATCAGTAAGCTCTGAGACACTGTTTATGATTTATAGAGACACATTTATATTCAAACTACATGTAAAAGTGAATTTTGCATAATAGGTGCCCTTTAAATGTTTAGATTTTTGTATTGCATTTTCTTTTTGTCAATCCACCAGTCACATGTACAACTCTCCATGTTTGCAGTGTAAAAACATGGGTAGATTTTTACAGTGGGCTTACTGAAAATGCAAATTCATTCTCTGCCAGCAGATGGAGCTTTCGAAATGGCAGAAATATAATGGTTTCCCAGTAACTGCAGCATACAAAGCAGTGCAGTCTGATTTTGAAATGTGCAGCGCTCATATGAATTCAATGAAATCAAAGCTTTTTGAAGTTTAATCATAACATTCAGCCATTTTCACATTCAGCAATTCTGGTCTTTCCGTCCCCAAATTTGAAGCTGCAGTCTGTAACTTTTTTGGGTTAAAAATGATTCAAAATCAATTTTTGGGCAAGTACATATCCAGTCAGTGTTCAAAACTATGTCCTTACTTTAGCCCGATTCACAATGGTAAGCTTGTAATAATGTTGTCCAATTTGAGTGGTACTGGTAGGTTTTCGTGGGAAATACAAATTCATCTTTGTGTCGTTACGTTACGTTTGTAAACATAAAGAAAGAGCCCTGGCAAGTAGGTTATATCACATGTGAGGGTATTGCAGGTGGCAGATCATTACTATCCTTTTCTTACAGCAGCCGGAATAATTAAACATATCATTTTGCTGGCGGATTGTAATCCAGAAAGGACAATACGACAATCATCAGTGACAACTGGAGATTCACCTGTAGTCACCATTACTCTACAGGTAACACTAATATACATTAAATACACAGTCACGCAATGCTGATGCTGTTAAAATAAACATTTTGAGAACAAAGTATAACAATAATAATAAATATAGCTGCAAGCAGCAATTACGGGCCAAGCACTAGGCAAGCAAAGCAGCAAGCATCAGAGCTACTGAAGTAATGAGTAATTGAAGCCATTTTAAGATGATTTTAGTCAAAATGGGTGAAAAAAATCATAAAAACCACTAGTAATATAATTTAATGGGTTATCATTTTTGACCGACAGGTGGTGCTGTTATCAAAATGATATGGTGTGTTCTGTGTGAGGTGACAATGCCACACACAAAGTTTGGTGTTATGTCAAAGCTTTTTTAGGGATACAGCCTCAGAGTCATTTTGGCATCATGCGTCAAATTTGTAGTGGCGCTGTATGAAAAAGGTGTAATCTATCAACATGAAATCCATAACTTTCTGTCAGCACAGAGTCGATTTTGGTGAAAATCGGACAAACTGTCTAGGAGGAGTTCGAAAAAGAAGGTTTTTAACATAAATCAAAATGGCGGACAGGAAATTTGGTCGACTATGGAATAATTGGTATCTATGTTGTCGGCATGATCCAAGTAATATTTTGAGACCAGTTTCATTACAATAGGCTAATGCAATCAAAAGGTATTAGCATTTTTGGACATTTCATAATTAATGGTTAATTAATGGTTCATCACTCCTGACAAATAGGTGGCGCTTTTACTAAGCTGATGTGGTGTGGTCAGTGTGAGGTGACAATGACACATACAAAATTTGGTGTCAGTATGTCAAAGCTTTGCAGAGATACAGCCTCAGATGTAGTTTGGCATCTTTCCAGCAAATTTGTTGATGCGCTAAATGAAAACTGTTTCATATATTGACACGAAATCCATAATTTTTGCCAGCATGGTCTGACGATGATCCGAGTCAAATTTAGTGAAAATCGGACTAACAGTCTAGGAGGAGTTTGAAAAAGTTAATCAAAATTGTGGACAGGAAGTTCATTCAGTTATGCCATAATTGATATCAATGTTCTCGGCATTATCCAAGGGATACATCAAGTCCAGTTTCATTACAATAGGCTAATTTAAACAACAGTTATTAGCATTTTTTTCATTTTATCATAACATTTGACCACAAGGCAGCACTAGCTCCAAACTTTTTGAGTACTGTCAGGGCATCTTGCCGAAGACACAAGTTTCGCAATGATACGTCAATGCATTTGTGAAATATAGCATTTTCCAACAAAATTCAAAATGGCTGACATGGGAATATTGGATATGGTTCAACTCAGCATGCTCCACCACATCTGGTTTTGTGATTTTTGGCCAAACCATTCAGAAGTTATAAGCACAAATAGCCATTTTTCATATGTCCTGACCACTAGGTGGCACTGTGCAGAAACACTGCAGGTGTGTGCACGTTATTCGAGAACGGTTTGACAAATCAATAAAGAAATCCATAACTTTTTGGCAGCATGGTCTTTAGTGCTTGGCCCCTAATTTGCATGGTTTGGTGTGATATGAGCTTATTGATCATTAGAATTATTTACTATTGGTAGTGTGGTGCACTGTAATGCTTTTTTTCTCCTCAGCTGGAACAAAAATGGCAGACATGTTACTTACTTGTTCAGATGACATTTTCTGGTGAAAATTATTATTTGGGTCAAAGTTCCAAGACGTAGAATCTGTGATTCCGAAATATAGTTAATATCCATACTGGTGCAGTGACTGACAGCCACACATACTCCTCAAAACATTAAAATTATCCACGCTGAGGAGCCGTGTCGATGCACAACCCACGCAAAGAAAACAATTCCACAAATAAATGCAATTACAGGTTTCAAACAGAGCGACAAAGAGGCAAAATTTATGGACTGCAGCTTTAAGATGTCTTAAAATCATAACTAGATGAGTAAAGTTTGAGAACAAACTTTAAGTTGGCTTGAGAAAGCCTAGCCTGAAAGTTTGAAGCAGTTGTAAAAGTATGAAAGCAGCTAGCATGATTTAACACATTGCTTACATGATTCAACATGTTGTTAACATGTTTTAGCATGATTAGCTTGTTGCTTGTATTTTTATAGGCTGATTACAATGTTGTTAGCATGAATAACATGTTGTTAGCATAATTTGCAAGTTTCTAACATGTTTGTAGTCTGATTAGCATGTTGATAGCATGTTTTGTGCACGATTAGCATTTTACTAGCATATTTCTAACATGATTAGCATGTTACTAGCATGTTGCTAGCACGATTAACATGTTACTAGCATGTTGCTAGCACGTTTCTAACATGAATAACATGCTGTTAGCATGATTAGCAAGTTACTAGCATGTTTCTATCATGATTAGCAAGATACTAACATGTTTGTAATATGATTAGCATGTTACTAGCAAGTTGCTAGCATGTTTCTATCATGATTAGCAAGTTATTAGCATGTTGTTAGCATGATTAGCATGTTACTAGCAAGTTAACATGTTTCTATCACGATTAGCAAGATACTAGCATGTTGTTAGCATGATTAGCATGTTACTAGCACATTGCCACCATGTTTCTATCATGATTAACAAGTTATTAGCATGTTGTTAGCATGATTGTAACATGATTAGCATACTGTTAGCATGATTAGCAAGTTACTAGCATGTTGCTAGCATGTTGTTAGCATGATTAGCAAGTTATTCGCATGTTGTTGACATGATTAGCATGTTATTAGCAAGTTGTTAGCATGTTTCTATCATGATTAACAAGATACTAGCATGTTGTTAGGATGATTAGCAAGTTACTAGCATGTTACTAGCATGTTGTTAGCATGTTTCTAACATGATTAGCATGCTGTTAGCATGATTATCAAGTTACTAGCATGTTGCTAGCATGATTAACAAGTTACTAGTATGTTTGCAACATGATTAACATGTCACTAACAAGTTGCTAGCCTGTTTCTATCATGATTAACAAGTTACTAGTATGTTTGCAACATGATTAACATGTCACTAACAAGTTGCTAGCCTGTTTCTATCATGATTAGCAAGATACTAGCATGTTGTTAGCATGCTTAGCATGTTACTAGCACATTGCTAGCATGTTTATATCATGATTAGCAAGATGCTAGCATGTTGTTAGCATATTACTAGCACGTTGCTAGCATGTTTCTATCATGATTAACAAGTTATTAGCATGCTGTTAGCATGATTAGCAAGATACTAGCATGTTTCTATCATGATTGACAAGTTATTAGCATGCTGTTAGCATGATTAGTAAGATACTAGCATGTTGCTAACATAATTTAACATTTACTAGCATGTTGCTAGCATGTTTCTAACATGATTAGCATGTTACTAACATGTTGTTAGCATGATTAGCATGTTACTAGCATGATTTAGATAGCTAGATAGATTAGAAATATTAGAGTAGAAGCTTAAATGAGTCTAAATGGATTAGAAGTAGTACATAGAAGGGAAGCTTGATTGAACCTCAAGGGATTCTGGGAGTTTGAAGAGTGTTGGCTCATTTGAACATTCCGTCAATGTAAGTCTATGGGATTTTTGGTGGTTTTGATAGTCTGGTTTACGAAAACCGTAAGCCGGATCAGTTAGAAAAGATATAGCACACCGAGTCAGACCAGCCTGAAGGTCTGGACCGAGTTTGGTGGTTCTAGCTTGAAAGCTCTAGGAGGAGATAGATACCGAAATTTGGCTCAGAAGAAGAAGAAGAAGAATCTTAAATAGTAGATCAGTAAGTTAAGACTTTCTTGTACCATTTAAAACTTTTAATGGCCTTATATTTAATACAACTACAGGACCCACAGAAACCCTGTAAAAAAGAATAACAAACCAAAGACAAATTGAAGTAAAAAGGTGACAAGTCAAGTTTTTTTTTTCTACACAACTATTTATTACTATTTTAACAAGCTCTTTTAAACAGATTATTAATAAAATTCATATTTTTAAGTGCAATTTTGTGAAATTCAGTTGGCTGGCTAAAAACATTACATTTACAATTTAAAATCATATGAAAATATTATTTCCCTGTTCTTTGAATTAGGGAAAAGGTGCATTCATCAATGTTAATGCAAGTTATAGACGGCCCTGAGTGGGAGGTCTGTTAAAGAACATGGAAATACAGTCTTCTAATCTGTTCCTACATTGTTTAGTTCGTTTAAAAACCGGATTTAACTCTAGTTGTGTCATTTAGTGGTAGTATTATAACGTTGTTAATGTTGGCACAGCTGTTGCCGATGTCTTCAAATGCATAAAAGAAACTCTCAGACACATCCCACTGTAATATTGACATAAATGACATACCCTGTTACAAAGGGAGGTCTAACAGCTGAAGAATAACAGAGAAAATGACTTGCATGTGACAGTAATATAGTCATGTGGTCTACGTCATAACACTATGATGCCAAGCGTTGTGTGCTATGTAGCTGTAATCCAAAAGCCTTCAAAGTGTAAGTGGTGAATTTTTATCTCCACACCCTAACTTTTTGCATTAGCCTGAAATGAATGGCTATTTGCCATGGTGGTAAAACCTCTGCCCTGATTGGCTGTGAGAAAGGTAGGTGTGGCGAGGGGTTGGTTGAGAAGAGCTCTGAAATGTGGCCTGTACAACAAAAGAAGGAAACGTTAGAAATCAGATCAATTAAAATACTATATGGGCCATTCTACAGAATAGGTCCAAAGTCAGAGTTGGACACATCTCACATTTATTAAGTATGCAAATTATATAATATCCAAAGTACACATTTCTAGTAACTGTGCAGTTAATTCTCATAATTTCAGAAAGTTTTGAAATATTTGTCCTCTTCCCAAATGTGTGACTACCGAAACACAGTAATACATTTTTTTTTTTTTTAAAGGGTTATATTGAGCTATTAAGATTTAGCTTACATGAAATTTTCTATTTTAATTTAAAAAAGTCAGAAGTAAATCCATAACAATTACATTTTTAACAATATTTCAAGTGTAATTTATGAGATTTGTTGTATTTTGAATCCAATTTTTCTTCGTAAAAGGCAAAAAGTTGATCATACTGACTTCAAAGTTAAGGATTCATTAGTTTGAATATACACTGAACCAAACAATATCATAACATCTTAGTTAATAATTTAGTGTACTTTATTTTTGACAAAACATCCCCATGTTTCGGTACTGACAGCGCATTTTCGGTAGTGACAGTAATGCTTTGGTACTAACCACATCAAATTACAGAATTTTAACTCTCATACCAAAATACAAAAAAGAAAATTGCATAACTGTACCAAAATTTTGTTTATTTTCCCCAAATATGAGGATATCTGTTCCCTTTTGTCACTACTGAAACAATGATAACATGTTTCGGTAGTGACAATTCTATGAGATAACAGTCAAAAAAAACAAAGATGTCACTACCGAAACTCCACCAAAAATTTTACATACTTTTAAAGCTAGTTCTGCACAGTTCTGAACTGTGGTACATATATAAAAACTAAGTGTTATGGAATAACTCCCAAAAAAGTTTGCTTAATTGCAGAAAAAAGGTGTTCGTTAGTGAGGTTCCTTAAAGTTACATAGACTTTTGAACACATTTACCTCAAAACAATGGGGCCTATATACTCGCACCTCGTAGCTATGAGAGAGGGGAACACAGGAATATTTCCTGATCATAAATTTATGACATTAGTTAAAATCAGTCTCGGCCAACAGACTAAAACATACACTATTTCGGTAGTGACATGAAAAATGCCAGACACCTTTTTTTTTTTTTTT
>JAHKKF010535291.1:14164-25892 GCA_019740295.1 Labeo calbasu | reverse complement strand
AAACTTTCGTATTGTAGTGTATAAATTTACAAAACGTTCTCTGAGCAGAACACAAGTTTCTTCTAAGCAGAGCTCAAACAGTTACTGAACAGCCTGTCAGAAACCTTTGGAAAAGTTTTTAAATAAACTGGGACTGGTTGAAGATACTTTGCTGAGTGGACCAAAACCTCTTTGAAAAACAGAGAGGCAATACAGTACAAATCAGAAAGATTAGCCTTGAGCTTGTGTAAAGGAGGGTGTTCTTGCACTTGGCAACCATGCACCGCAGCACTGACTGAATAAAAATCAGCTGGCTTGAATAGTGCAAACAAAGACGGACAGCATGGAGTATCTTACATGGCAGCATATTTAAAGAAGGTCACACAATGAAGTAAGGTCATAGCCACAGCCAGAGCTTGATAAATAAATCCTGTTTTCAGGAAAAATATGTGTGTAATATGGGACGGGTCAGCTGCTGGACACAATCAAAGATTAGCATGTACGTTCACAAGACTGAAGTCTCAGATAACAGGCATCAAGTTATGACTCAATACACGATGATATCGCTACAGAAAGTGCTATCAGGCATCCAGTGGTTAAACTAACATACTAAAGCCTTGGGTAAAAAAAAAAAAATGTAATGAATAATTAAAATGATTCACATTAATCTGAATGAATAACTGCTGCCGTTTTACTGTTCTCAGTGTCAAAGATAAAACAAAAAAATACTCATCATTGTATAGGACTGACTCTCTGGCTTAAAGGAATAGTTCACCTAAAAATAAAAACTCTGCCATTAATTACTCACCCCCATGTTGTTCCAAAACCGTAAGACCTTTATTTATCTTCAGAACACAAATTATGATTTTCTATTTATTTATTTTTATTTTATGAAATCCGAAAGCTTGCATAGGCAGCAATGCAACTGACATGTTTTTGTAGTCTTGAAAGCATTAACTGCAATCTTGTCTATTGAGAAAAGAAGCATAAATTCTAGGATTTGGCTAATGTAGTTCCTCTATCATTTCTGTACATATTTATTTATTTATTTATTTTGCTGAAACTAACAAAAGGTAAGGTGCAGTAAAGTTCAGTAATTAACAAAATACCATAATGTCAATATACATTAACATCATACAACTATAAATCTTTCCAGCATATTTACAGAAATGGTCAGTTCAGTAAAGATTTACAATTTAAGTGTTAAACCTAATATATTTATCTTTAACTATATCATTTAATATCTTTATATATATATATATATGAGAGATATAAGACAAAAAAAAAAAAAAAAACAGTTAAAATTGAATTAGTCAGAACTTTTTCAGTTACTGAATGAATTAATTTTACTGAGCTCACTTATCTGACCCATCACTGTGTCTCTCCCATGGTTATTTTCATCATAATCATGTTCAACACCACCATCTGGTGGAGGTCTTTATTGTTATACCAATCTCCAGAACCTCTCTTCACTGTTAGCATCATACTTTATGACTGTCTTTAATGCAGATTTGCAGTAATATTATGGACTTAAACATATAAAATAAAAAGAATAATCAGCTTATACAAAGTTTCAGCATTCTATGCTTAAATATAGTTGTATAGTGACCAATAAAATGCACTCCTGGCACTTTCTTTCCTACACTGCTGCTAGTTTGATATTTACATATCGCTCCATGGGCTCTTTACACTTATGCTGAGGAGTAACTGGTTACATTTAACAGAATAATGTAATTTAATTACAAAATAAATGTAACTGTAATCTGTTACAGTTACGGAGAAATAATGTGTAATTAAATTACAGTTTCAGGAGTTAGGAAACAGAATAGGATGCATGCTTATTCAATAACTCTTTTATTTCCTATCTGGGTTTATGTATATGCTTTATTATTTAAGATTAACTGTTTTTTATTGATTGATTGATTGATTGATTGATTTACAAGGCATTGTTAGATGCAAGTGTTTCCTGTAAGGATTTGATTTCAAAAACAGTATCATAACTATTAAACTAATGATTTTAAATCTTTAACCTCAGAATGATCTCTAAAGAAAAAAAGAGGTCTGATTTTGTGATTCTGTGCTTTATTTTAATTTTAATTAAAGTGATGAAGGTAATCAGTGTTGAGTACTAAGGTTAACCTTGCCTTCTTTAAATGTTTCAAAATGATTAACAGTTTAAAACATTCATTACAAATGTATTCATTTACATTAATAAAGTAATTGAAATTGTTACTTATTGGGTAACTTTTTAATTTATAACTTGATATATTTCCAAAGTAACCTTCCTAACACTGTAATGAAATAAATATTTGATATCCATTTAGTGTGTAAAGTCAGTTTACAGTCATCTGGTTATTACTGCTAAATAATCCCCTTCAGGTTGATTCGCTTAACTTCCATTTATTTTGCGATAATAATAGTTTAACTGTACATTTTGTCTAAAATATGAATGTCTAAGAGTGTGTGGCTAACTCCTCTGAATGAGAAATCAAAATTATCCGTTAAATTCAGTAATAGCTATATTAAATAAACTGGTGAACCAGTTAATGTGGTTGGTCTAAATAAAAACAAGGTATTTTAAAGCTTTCTAGTATTATTAGCTTTGTTTCTATACATTTAATGTAGGGGTGTTACGGTACACGTATTCGGTTTTTCGGTTCGGAACGCATGTGTAGCCTATACCGAACAAATACAGCGATCATTCCTTCCTCTTTACTACTAATTTTAATACGAATAATCATGAATGAACAGCTCATACCTGATGTAATTACTCAATCAATGGTTCAACCGCAGAAACACGTCAACAACACCTTGTAAAGAAAATGTCACGCAGCATTTCATTTACCTCAGGCAAGTCATCAGTGTCCACAGCTCCTTAGTTCACTAGAGAAAAGAAGTCTAGAGAAGAGCACTTCGTGAAATATTACACTATATAGGCTACTCACTTTACCTGTTAGTCTTATTTAATCTATATTTAAATTGATCTGTTATGAAACATTTTGGGGTGGTTTCCCGGACCAAGATTAAGCCTAGTCCTAGACTAAAATGGCCATTTAAATCAGACTAACAGAAAACAGGTTGCGTCCGAAATGGCATACTCAATAGTGATGTGTCGATCTTGAACGAATCTTTAATGTGACTCGGGAAGAACGAGTCGTCTCGGGAGTGATTCGTTCAGTCGCGAATGCGCAACATCCTATTAGGTCCTGTACTGGAATTCGTTCAACGGTTTCAAATCTTCGGTTTTTTTTCGAGTCGTTCGTTCATCTTATGGGGCTGTCACGTGATAAACGAACGACTCGAACCCGATCACTCGAGAGATGAACTAACCAATTCTCTTTCCGACTCAGACTGCATAGGTTAAGCTTATAGAGCTGTCACGTGATGAACGAACGACTCAAACGCGAAAACTTGTCAGATAAGAGGTGAGGTGAGCTAGTCACAGACTAAAGACCCAGGTAAACAATAAATTAATCTTTTCTGTTTCTTATAACATTATAGTTTTGTCTTGTTTGTAGTGTGATCAACGTTTGTGTAAGCAGTAGATCTGTTAGGGTAACACGTAACATTTTAATTATATTTTGCTAAAATTAACGAAATGACTCGGAAAAAAAAGGTTTGTTCATTTTGCTGAACGAGACTCAAAGGTCCGAGTCGGTAAAATGATCCGAACTTCCCATCATTACATGCTACGCTCTTCACTCATGCCCTCAGACACTCTATGCCGCGCTTACACAACAAGACCCGCCCACTGATTAACATAGAATTTGCATACAGGTTGAAAACGAAAATGAAAACTGAAATAAAAGAGACAATAAAACGAAAACTAAACTTTACATTTTAATTTGAATTGTGTCACTATTATTGCGTGAGCATTAGTAAAAGGCTTTTAAAAATGTATTTGCATTTTCTTTTTCACGTTTGGCTTTCCATTTTAATATTGGCAGTCTTGCCTCAAGATTGCAGTGAAAATTAAAAGTCAAATCACCAACTGCATTTTATTTTTCAATTTGACAGGGACAATGCGTTGTCACAGTGAAAAATAAAATGAAAGTTAAATCTGTATTATGTGGAATTTACATGTTTGCACAACACAAGTTGAGTGTTGATTAGTCATATATATTTTAAAAATAAATAGTAATTCAATTTAAGTTAATTAAGTTTGGGTTAAGTTGTTTAGCGTAACCTTAAAAAAGCGCTCCCTATAGTGTAAAGTATGAGCTGAGGTAGATTTTTATCTAAGAAAATTTGAATTATAACTGTATGTATTTAAAGCAACTTGAAAAACCGCTGCTGTGCCGAAATTATACCGAACCGTTACGTTAGAACCAAGGTACGTACAGAACCGTCGTATTTGTGTACTTTTACACCGCTTATTTATTGGGTCAAAAAAGTCTAAGAACATTTTAACACGTGCACTCTAAAGGAAAATGGAAACTTCATTACAATTTATAAAATCAGCATAGCAATCTGAATTTAAAGTTTAATTCATAGATTACATTAAAGAAATACAATGCATAGATTTCTTATGTGTGATAAATACAACAAAAATAAATAATTGTTTACAAAACTACATAATTAGTTTGCACAATATATCATCTTTAAACATATTTAATTAACATAAAATCAGCATAATTTGATTTAAAAGTGAAACTGAATTCACAAATTGAATTTCATAATTTAAAAATTTCCAAAGAGAATCCAAAGAGAAACAATGCAGAACAGTAAACATTTCTTCACTTTATGTTTCTCTGTTGTGCCTTTATTTTTCTAAAAATGTGGTTCATTTCAAGTTTAAGTGAAAGAAATCCCATATTTTCAATGTGGCCTCAGCCTTTTGGATCCCACCCTATATATTGCTGTTCCAGGCGGCAGGGATCATAATGCAGGTGGATAGCAGCTGCACTGCTGAGATATGTGTGTGTGTGTGTGTTTATCAGGAAACCCTGTGGGGAACTGGGATGCAGTTACAGTGCCCTGAAGCCATCTATTCTGTAAAGCAGCTATCGACCTCCAGCTGTGAGAGCAGAACTGGGCAATTTTGGTGAAAAGACCTCTGAAGATAGAGAGCAGTGCCCAGTGCACATAAAGACTACTCATCGTCTCCCGCTAAACAAATCAACCCACAGTAAGGCCAACGAAGCCCACAGGGCCATTACCACGGGTTTACCTGATTACACATATTTTGACTGGAACAGTTTTATTCTGGGTAAAGCCATCAATTATTCATTCATATTTATGAAAGAGGAAACTCAAAAGTAGGAGAGAGGTTAGTACAACTTCCACTTATGAGCAGAATACAAGACTTTATTCTGATTGACAGCTGGAATATTCTCTTCTGTAGATTAAACAGTGTATACTGCCAACATTAAAAAGTTATGACCCGTTTAGGAATCAAAGCTTGTGGAATACCAAAAAATTCATTTTTAACCACCAGAGGGCAGACTGAACAAGCAAAAGATTATTGGCACTGAGATACTTGGGAAGTACATGATAATTATTTTCATTACATTTTAGGTAGTAATTAAACTAGTTTAAGAATTGAGTAGTTTTACAATGATTTAAAAAAAAAATCATAGTGTTTATGAGTTGCATTTACTAGAAACCGCGCATTTTCTGTCGATATGCATTACAAAGGCATTGTTCTCAAACAATAGCTATGCAAAGGTAAACTGATCCCATAAAATGACCATTTTAAGGTTCCCAAGCAGTGAGAATGAGGCTATTTGTCACAAAACAACAATGTCACATCTAAAATAGATTGCTTAAAAAAGGAAGGCAAAGAAAAGATTATGAATAATGCTGAACTCACTTGCAATCCAGATTGCAATGATCACCTGGTGTAGGGCAGCCAGGTATCTCATTCCTCCCTATAAAGCATAAAGAAGTGGTCTGCTGGAGGCTGATAAGCTTTATTTTGCAGGGACTTGGGGGACAGATTGAATAGAGCTGTGCTGATCCATCTCAGAGATTGAATCAGGTAGAAGGACTTAGGCAAAGCCTATGAAAGGCCATGCTCTCAAAGAGGACATCTCCTCCTCAGCATCACAAAAAATAGCTAGCGTTTAATGAGTGTTTAGCTTATTTACATAGACGCTGAGGCCAGTGATGGCAGAGCAGTGATGCATCAGAAGAAATTCAGGTAAATAGCCTTGCTTTGTCTGCATCTGAATATCTTGCTTTTTTCTGTGAAAAGTGTATAAAAAACCTTCATTGGCAGCCTTGCTAAACTCAAAACAGTCAATGTGGTGCATGAAAAGCGAGGCTTGTGGTTCAAGGCATTTCACAAGTCACTAATTTACAGATATATTATGTGTCTGGATGGAATAACTGACCATTTCTGACACCCTGCTACCGCAATTGCTGTAACATTGCCACTTTAGCTCAAGGTGGCAGTTTCATGGTTGAAAACATATCACTGGAGTCATCACACCGTTATGAGAGACATTTACTGTTATTTCAAACCGTGTTCTGTTGTTATATATCAACCTGCTGTTTGTTGAAGTTACTTAGCGCCACTTTATTGGTGATTTTTTATCATATTTGTGCTGTCTCTACAAAAAGAGAAACAGAAAAGCTGTAGATTTTGAGTTTGAAACGTTATCAAAAGACTCAAACTGATCTATTATCTCTGCTTTAAAGCAGGGTCTTTGAAACTTCTCAAATTTGAAACTTCCCATCCCCTATGAGGCAAACTCTCTCTAAAACAAAGGTAGCTGTATATTTTCCATGCATAAAACGATTACACTTTACAGCAAGGTTCATTAGTTAACATTAGTTAACTGCATTAGTTAACAGCTAAGAATGAACAATACTTCTACAGCATTTATTAATCTTAGTTAATGTTAATTTCAATATTTACTAATGCATTATTAAAATCATAAGTCGTGTTTGTTAACTTTAGTTAATGCACTGTGAATTAACATGAACAAACAATGAACAACTGTATTTTTATTAACAAAGATTAATAACAGTGTCATAAATAAGTGTCATAAATGTATTGTTCATTGATTGTTCAGGTTAATGCATTAACTAATGACACCTAATTGTAAATTGTTATCCATTAAACATAAAACTAATAAAAACTATTGTATAAGGAAAAAAAAAGTATGTGACATTACAAAAAACAAAAGCAAATATATATTATAAACATACTTCATTCATATCATAAGTGAACATGAATGCCCCACTGTAAAAAACAATTTGTTGAATCAACTTAAAATAATTTGTAACCTGACTGCCTTAAAATTTTAAGTTCAATCAACTCAAAAAAAGTTTATTCAACTTAAAATGTTAAATAATACTAAGTAACAACTTAGATATTTGAGTTGAATCAACTTAAAATTTTAAGGCAGCTGGGTTACTTACCCATCTGTTAAGTTTAGCAAACACAAATATCTAAGTTGTTACTTAGTACAACTTAACATTTCAAGTTGAATAAACTTATTTTAGTTGACTAAACTTAAAATGTTAAGGCAGCAGGGTAACCAATTATTTTAAGCTGACTCAACAAACTGTATTTTTTACAGTGTAAAAACAAAAAGTTATTTTTTTTCTTTTTTCCCCTAAATTTTATAAGAGACAGACTTGTAGCCCACTGGGCTTTAAAGCATATTTCAAATCAATGTCTTTTTGTTTTAACATTTTTTATTTTTTCCAACATAGAGTGAATTTAAAATGTACATTGAATTTAATAAATATGGTAACACTTTATTTTAAGGATCAATTCTCACTAGTTGCTTATTAGCATGCATATTACTAGCATATTGTCTGTTTATTAGTACGTACAAAGCACACATTGATGTCTTCTTCTGCAAGACCATATTTTAGATCCATTAATCCTACCCCAACTTAAACAACTACCTTACTAATGAGCAGCAAATTAGAAGTTTTTTTTGAGGGAAATCTCTTAGTTGAATATAGTGAATGTGTTTCCTAAAATAAAATGTTACCATATATCTTCATTGGAACCTTGGAACCTTTCAACTGCACAAAAGATTTTTAAAATGTTCTTCATTGTCAGAAAAATTGGTTCTTTTAAAGGCACAGTAATTTTGTATTTTTCGCCAATAGAGAGTGCATATTCAAAACAAACAAAGAAACAAAGGTGTAGTTTGATGATGCTGTGATTGAGTGTGAAATCATGGCAGTTTTCATCTTCATCCCTACAGCCGATACAATCAGTATTGCCAGATTGGATGGGTTTGTGCCCAGTTAGGTGGCTTTGAATTTTATTGTGTGGGTAAAAATTGGCTTGGGTGGGTAGAAAAAGTTAAGGCTGGTTTGGGGTCAGTTTGGCGTTTTTCAAACATCTAAATTGTATTGGTTAATTGATTAACAAACAAAACTCAAGTGTGCATGTACTGCATCCGATCACAGCCTCTGCAGAATTGCCTGCTGCACTTTTAGCCAATCACGACTGGTTAGGCAGACAGATGTCTTGATTCATTAATGATGGGTTTTTAGAGTAATAAGGGATCAGATTTTGAATGTATAAGCTGTATATTCAAGTGCTCACAATGCCTAAATATATGTTACATGGTAATGAGTGGGAGAGTGACTTACACCTGTGGAGCGAGATGACATGAAGACTCTAATATCATCTTAACTCTGAAATCAGAGCACAGTTGAATAATTAATTCAGAATCTAAACTGAATAAACTGAATATATTATATGATCAGGAGATCTTTTAAACTGTCCAGACATATATCCTTGAAAGCTGCTGGACTTCTGTAATATATTCTATAATATGTACTTCATGAAAAACTTCTTTCATTTCTGTCTAAAGTTATGTGACAGGAAGGTAAGTGCATTATTGTTGTTGTTAATTTTTTTTATTGTTGGATTGTCATTCAGTACATATCAATGAATGACACAGTTTTGACTGTCATGGTGTGTGCATGAACCAGTCTGAAATACCTGCTAATTATGCATATTCCAATCACTTATAGGCTATTGGGCACTTATTCTGACTGTTGAGACTGAAAATGATGCATGTGTTTCTCAAGGGTATATGTGCTTGTCTTGTCTAGCTCTGTGATGCACATGCATACTCTGTGCATTCCGGTTCAATACAGTTAGGGTATGTCGAAAAACTTCTTATTTTCTCCTCCAACTTCAAAAATGTCCTACATTGCTGTAGAGGTACTGACCCAGTGTTTACATAGTGAACATGCAAAGAAGGTCAAACGCCCTTTACAACAAAAAGGTAAAACAGCAATGTAGGACGATTTTGTAATTGGAGGAGAAAATGAGTTTTTTGACATACCCTAACTGTCTTGAATGGGACTGCACAGAGTACGCATTCACAGAACAAACAGTTGTCTCTTCCGAATCGTTTTTTTTTTTTTTTTTTTTGTCTCAAGCAAGAGACTGTACTTCATTCATGTTACATAATTTGACTGATTTTTACGCAGAAAGGGCGACAATGTACCGCATTAAAAGAAATTGACATTCATGTTTTGATAACTGCTGGCCCACTTAAAAAATGAAACTAAAAAATAAATTATCTTTCAGAGTAAGGGGGCCCCCTGCTGTTTCGGGGGCCCTACGCAGCTTGTGTATTTTGCGTATAGGGAGGATCGGCTCTGATCTTGGAAGACAACGAGGTGAGTACATTATCTGTAAATTTTAGCTCTGGAAGTGAACTACTCCTTTAAGGAGCTAAAATGGTCCTTATCAACCTTGACTGACACTGCAATAATATTCTATCACATTGTTTTGACAGTTAAACTTTTGAGTGTTTTTTTGTTAGAGTGGGCAGGTTTTGGTGAACTTTCCGGCTGGAAATCATCCATCCAATCTGGCAACGCTGGATACAATCCAAGGGGACTTGGGCAGAAATCATGCTCATGGGCAAGCCAATGTACTTATTTTCTAAACTTATTAACGTCACTGTAGTATGAAGCAGGGTGGGGCTGAACGTTGTGGAAGTGAAAACAAGGCCGCTGGAGCAATTGCTACTGAGAGATGAGAGTGACACACGGCTCAAAAACAGCAGAGCTTTTATTATTCCACACATCTGTTCTTTCCAGTCATGCGCATGTGGGGTACAGCAGTGTTGCTTTATCATACTAAATATATTTAAGTGTGTTGAAAGTTTTGTTATTATGCTACTCTGTGCGTCTAAGAAAATGCATAACATATTAAAGCGTCTTTGGTGTTTCCATGTTTTCTAAACCAAAAATGGTTCTTCTTTGGCATCATGATGAAAACTCCCTTTTGGAACCCTTATTTCTTAAGAGCGTACTTTTGTGCCAGTGCCTTCAATCAAGTTTGATTTTTGGGCCTTTATAATAAAAGATTTGGCCACCTCTGCTTTAAAGCATGTGAACTGATATTCCTGTTTGTACTTTAGTTTTACTTACAACAAGAAGTTAATGATATCACTATATCATTCCAGTGGCTTAAATGTAAATCCTTGTTGGTCCTGAATCAATACTGATTTTATTTACTTATTACTTGGGTGCTATTCAAAGAGTTTCCACTAGAACAGGGAAACCCGTATTCAGTGTGCAGCTCTATTAACCCTTATTTATTCTATCTGTGATTGTTTATGTAACTTTGTCAGGCTAAAATGAGGCTGGCATCATTATGGTGGAGTTAGAGGAGCGTCTAAAAGTAGGCTGTCCCCCAGGGAGGTCATGTGCTCAGGCCCACACAGTGATACATCTTTCTTGTTGACTGTGGTAACTACTGTTCCACTAAAACATCATAAATTACACGTTGTTTGAAGGTGTTTCAACCTTGAACACCAGTATTCTGAGCTAGTTTAAGGAAGCATTAATCACATTCAGCTGGATAGTGAGAATGCCTCACACTCCCAGCCATTGCCACACAGCAGAAAAATGAAATCAAATATCAACGTGTTGTAAAAACACCCAACTAATATAACTGCTGGGGTTGTTGTAGATCAATTCTCTTAATAATCAAAGCTTCACTTTGTTCGTTTTTTTTCAGTCTACTGAGTTTTTTGCAAACCTCACAGAAAGCAGATTATAGAACAGGTTCACAGAATATGATCCTCAAAGCAAGCCGGCGTTTTTAAGCGGAACCGAGCGACCATACAGAGTTTCCTATTGATTTGTAAGAGTAATACACCCTTGTGGTATTTTCATTGAAATTTCTTTGAGATTTTATGCCTAAAGTGTGACCATAGAGAAAATATCACATAGGTTAAAGTTTATGAGACAAAACTTTAAGCCTGACAAATCGATTCCTCTGTAACATTTGTGAAGGTGGAACATTTCCCACATAGGAACAAAGGCAGCGAGGAGGAGATTGAAAAAAGCTCCAGGTCGTTCTGTGCACACCACTGTGAAAGGAACTTCATAGTTTGTAAAGTATAATATAAATCAAGATTGTAGAAACGTCCTTTTAAAGTTTGATTCCATATCAAGCATCTATGTGAAACATCTGGTGTAAGACTAGGCGTAACATTTTGAATAAAGAATAAAGAGGGCATTGGAAACATGATGCAGCGGTGCTCAAACAGAGATGTGGGTATAAATCTAGCCCGTGTCCTTTCACGATCCTATTCCACCATCTCTCATTCAGTGCTTTCCTGTCACTCTCCATTGTACTGTCCCATTAAGGTAAAGTGCCCATCAATGAAATAATTGAGCAATATCATGAACAAGAGTGCTGTTGTACTCATACCTGCGGCCCTGTATTCAGTACAACAGCATAGTCTCAAGTGTAATAACGCTTTTATACAGTTGTACAGTATAAACAAGAACTTAAAAAGAT
>JAHKKF010535291.1:2727-14114 GCA_019740295.1 Labeo calbasu | reverse complement strand
TTTTTCACGTTTGGCTTTCCATTTTAATATTGGCAGTCTTGCCTCGAGATTGCAGTGAAAATGAAAAGTCAAATCACCAACTGCATTTTATTTTTCAATTTGACAGGGACAATGCGTTGTCACAGTGAAAAATAAAATGAAAGTTAAATCTTTTCATTTTATTTTCAATTTTGGCACATATTTTGCGTATAGTTTTCTATAATAAAATTGTTAATCTTGTTTTCATTTTCATTTTTATCATTTAATTTATTTATTTAAATTTGGCAGAAAATACCTTCCATAAACATTAATCTTACATTTTGTCCTTTTGCAAACATGAGAATGTTACATTTGAATGTTCTCTGAACATTCCGAAACAATAAGTAACGTTTAAATACGTTAGAAGAACATCTAACTAAACTGTTGAGAAAAACACACCATTTGAGAACATTTTTTCACAATGTTTTTGTGCTGTGGTTTTGAGAATGTTATCAAAGACCTGATAACTTAAAAGGTGCAGTAATTCTACTTTTGAAATGTGCGATTTGTGACAGAATGTCTGTTTTTGTTTTGGTCTGTGTGACTCTACCCACTGCCAGTTTTGCCAGTGGAAATCACAGCGATAGTGCTGCAGCCATAGAAGCCAGCAAACGAACAGAGATCGCAGATTCCATCTGGCCTAAACAACCTCGGCATCCATCCAAGTAGCTTGATGGCCAGTGATGGGAATAACGGCGTTTTAAATAAACAGCGTTATTTTTTTTCAGTAACGAGTAATCAAACTAATTACTGTTTCCCCCTGTTAATGACAATAAAATGTGCCGTTACTATAATTTATTATAATATTCAAATTTTATTTTTCAGTTCATCAGCGTACCTGTATTCGACGAACCGTAAGGTCTAGTGCGAAGACACACGAGCTGTTGTTTTGTCTCATACACACGGAAAGAAAGATACAGAGCGAGAGAGTCTTATAACATGCAGAACTGAAGTGCACCATGTAAACGTCTTTATTTTCATTGTTATTAGTACAAGAATTCGTAGTAGTTTTGTTATCTTATCAGTATTATTTTTCGTATATACAGGATATCAGATATTTAATATTAGTCTGGAAAAATGTAATTTATTTAATTTAAATTTCATTTATTTAACATATTTAATAATGGGGGCATCCAAGTTATTTGACATATTTGAACATTTAAAAAAAATAAATAAATAAATAACACAATAATTACTTTCCCTGGTAATTACTTTTGTAATGATGTAACTCAGTTACTATTTTTGAGAAGTAACTAATAACTATAACTAATTACTTTTTTTAAAGTAACATGCCCAACACTGTTGATGACCAGAGGATTATTAAAACGCAGATAAATCAGCTCAGCAATTTACAGCGTAAGGGTCGTTGCAGTCCATTGTCAGGCATTTGTGAAATTGCTAACGCTAATATCAAATTTAATTGCATAAAAATGCATAATTTTAAATTTTCCATTTATTTACAGCATTGTGATGCTCAATTTGAACCCATTTGCTCTGACTTTTGCATTTAGCCAGTTATTAATGGTCAATTTGTACAATTTAAATTCACAGATCACTGTAAAAAAAATTAATAAAATAAAATAAATCAGATAATTATACATCCATCCTTTCTTATAAAAAAAATATATAATAATGATTTCTTTGGAAAAAAAGAAAAATACTAACAGAACTTTTCAATGATAGTATATAGATGATGTTTTACATGGCACATATCTGAGAACCAGTGTTGGGCTTTTAAAAAGTAATTAGTTATAGTTACTTCTCACAAATAGTAACCGAGTTAGTAACATCAGTTACATCATTATAAAAGTAACTAAATACCAGGGAAAGTAACTATTGTGTTACTTTTTAAAAATAAAATGTCCCAATATTAAAAATGTTAAATGAATGAAATGGACACTAAATAGAATAAATTATTATTATAAAACATAGTACACTAATCTACTATAATGCATTTTAATGTTGCTGTGGGACAATGTGAGAGACACCTATCCATTAAAAAAAAAAATATATTGTAAATATGATCAACCTTCTATGGACACCTTGGCAATAGAATCTGGTAATAGAATCTTGGTAATTTTTTTTTTTTTTAGCATCAGTCAGTCAAGCATTATAATATGATATAATAATTTAGCATTAAACTTTAGTAATTAGAATAACCATGTATGAATGCATATTTATCATGTTGACTGATCTTAGGACTGGTGGTGATATTTAAGATATTGTTTGTCATTTAGTGTTTCTATAAAAAAAGGAATAAAAAAAAAATAAATGATGATGATAAGATAAAACTACTACAAATTCTACTACTAATAACTATGGATTAATGGGCTGCTGAGTTCATGAATATTAATCATGTTGTCTGCGTTCGCTCAAACTGATTTGCTGAAATCAAAACAGGGACGATAATAGGTGAGGCGCCATCCAATGAGATTGCATTAGTTCCGCTTACTACTGGAGAAACCGGCAATTCTTAAAAGCTGAAGAATTCCAAAGGAGCTCCTTTATTTTGACAGGAAAATACAACAAAGAATATCGTTTACATATACCGCGTCAATTCTGCATGGTACATAAGACTCTCTCGCTATGCACTGTAAAAAACAATTTGTTGAGTCAACTTAAAATATTTTGTAACCTGGCTGCCTTAATTTTAAGTTCAGTCAACTCAAAAAAAACGTTTATTCAACTTGAAATGTTAAATTATACTAAGTGCCAACTTAGATATTTGAGTTGAATCAACTTAAAATTTTAGGGCAGCTGGGTTACTTACCCATCTGTTAAGTTTAGCAAACACAAATATATAAGTTGTTACTTAGTACAACTTAACATTTCAAGTTAAATAAACTTATTTTAGTTCACTGAACTTAAAATTTTAAGGCAGCAGGGTAACAAATTATTTTAAGCTGACTCAACAAATTGTTTTTTATTATTTTTTTTACATTGTGCATCTTTCTTTGCATGTGTGTGAGACAAGCGACAACTAGTCTGCCTTCAAACTAGAGTCTACGGTTCATCAAATACAGGTACGCTGTGCATCCATTCATATGAAGTGAAAAATAAATAAGTTATAATAAATTATAGTATCTCCACATTTCATTGTCAGTAACGGTAACAGCGATGTAACGGGGGAAACACTGAAAAAACTGAAAAAAAATAACACCGTTATTTCCATCACTGCTGAGAACTTCATAAAAGTGCACATTAAATGTTTTTAAACCATTTTACTTGTATTTCCAACTGATTGATATACAATGGGAATAAATGTAGTGCATGACTTTTATCCTTCAGGATCTGATTGGTTGGTAAAAAGTGTCTCTACATGATTGGTGGTTTAAAAATGAAAAGAGATTAATGACGTAATCTGCTAGGACATTTTCTTTCATTGCAGTAAGACCGTCAGTGCGATCACCATTCAGGAAATGCACATCGAGGTTAACCTCCAATTGATTTCATTCATATGGAAATACTGACCGAGTGTGTTGCTGTGGTAACAGTTGTGGCGTCATGTGGCAGCTGCAGTGTACTTCGCACTTTAATGCCCATCTCCCTCTCTCTGTCTTTTCCTCCATCGCCATGGCAACAAACTCCACCGTCTCACAAAGATGAGAGGCTGCTCACCGCTTCAGAGATTCTCATCCAGAAGAAACGGAAGCTTCGCTCGCCAAGTACCTCCTTAAAAAGGCTGTTCATGTGAACTGTCATGGTTCAATAAAATCGTTCTTTCTGTTTTTGAAATGCATAGATACTGAGGGCATGTTTTCAGTTCCTTCAATGCAACTGCACATTGTAATCAACTAAAATCAAACAGTGCTAACCCAAAATGCATTGCACTATGCTGTTCAGACCCAAATCTGACACATTTCAGACTTGAACGACACACAAAAGCAATCGTTTGCATTAACATGCTTGCGTAGATCATGTTCAGGCTTTATATGAGCAATAGTTGCTTTCCTTACCAAACGCCACTAATGATATCAGCAAACAGGAAAGCGGACATGTATAATGAATAGTCTTTTGTAAAGTGACTCATGTGTTTGATAAACTGTTTAATTCCCATTTCCACATTCAGAAGTGTCTTTATGTGAGTAGAAAAGGAAAAAGTGCCAAGAAATCTACTCAATTTATGCTTATTATAACAATAAAGCAAAAAGAGCATGTCATAGGTCAGTAGGTAATCCACATATGTTACCCTGGACCACAAAACCAGTCATAAGGCTCATTTTTTGGAAAACTGAAAGCTAAATAAATTAGCTTTCCATTGATGTACGGTTTGTTTGGATAGAACAATATTTGGCTGAGATGCAACTATTTGAAAACCTGGAATCTGAGGTTGCAAAAAAATCTAAATATTGGAAAAAAAAAAAAAAAAAATCACCTTTAAAGTTGTCCAAATTAAGTTTTTAGCAATGCATATTACGAATTAAAAGGTTTTGATGTATTTAAGGTAGGAAACCTGCAAAATATCTTCATGAAACATGATCTTTACTTCAAATCCTAATGATTTTGGCATTAATTTTGACCCATATAATGTGTTGTTAGATATTGCTACAAATATACCCGTGACTGGTTTTGTGGTCCAGAGTTGCATATTAGCTCTGTTACAAAACCTACTGTACTGTAGCTGCTTTCATAAAGGGTAGCTTGCTTTATGTGAGAAAAAGTGCCAAGAAATCTACTCGTTTATGATTATTATAAAAACAAGGCAAAAAGAGCATGTCATAGGTTAGTGGGTTATCCACATATTAGGCCTGTTACAAAACCTACTATACTGTAGCTACTGTAGCTTTCTTAAAGAGATAGTTCATCCAAAAATAACATTGTCATCATTGTCACCATGTTGTGTGGAACACAAAGAACATATTCTGAAGAAAGTTCTTTGTCCATACAATGAAAGTCAATGGGGTCTGTTGTTTTTTAAAGAAAATTTAACTCAAAAATGAAGATTTGCATAACAGATTTGCTCACCAATGGAAGCTCTGCAGTGAATGGGTGCTTTCAGAATAAGAGTCCAAACAAAACATCACAGTAATCCACAAGTAATCCATTTGACTCCAGTCCTTCTATTAACATCCTGTGAAGAGAAAAGTTGTGTTAAGAAACAAATCCATCATAAAGGTGTTTTTAACAAACGGTTGCTTCCAGCAATATCCATAATCCATAAGATTGTTTTTTCCAGTGAAGAATTTATGAATCAGGAGAGAAATATGCACAGATCAAGCAATGTTTAGAAGTGAAACATTCCAAACAGTTTTAAACAAATATGTGGGTGGATTTTGATTTGAAAGGAGAACAGAGGATTTTTTACTGCTTTATTATGGATTATGGACTCTGCAAATATTAAGAAGTTAAAAACATCTCAAAGATAGATTTGTTTCTTACCAAAAAAAAAAAAATCCAGCTTTTTACTTCACTAGACATTAATTGATGGGGTGATGTGGTGCACATTAATTGTGGATTATTGTGATGTTTTTATCAGCTGTTTGGACTCGCATTCTGACGGCACCCATTCACTACAGACTACAGAGGATCCATTGGTGAGCAAGTGATGGCATGCCAAACTTCTCCAAATCTGTTCTGATGAAGAAACAAACTCATTTACATCTAGGATGGGCTGAGGGTGAGTACATATTCAGCACATTTTCATTTTCGGGTGAACTATTACTTTAATACACACCCCTGGTGCACATTATTCCAAAAGAAAATCACGATCTTAATAAACTTTCTTTAAATGCAGCAGTTTGCTGCAATTCTGACATACATTTTCTTCTCAGCTTACGTCATCCGTTCCTTTTACTTTTAATCACTTGCCATATACTTTTTAATAAATAAAACGAAGTGCTCTCTTCTCTAGGACTATGTTAAAAACTTTCCCTTAACCTTTTCTGTTCTCCACATACATTATATTATTGTCTGCCCTGTATTTATTTATTTGTATAGTTGTTTGTTTATGGGTCATTCTATGGAAATGTCTATTTTTCTATCCCTAGTCTGTACGGAAATATTATAATTGCACTTGAAAAACACTTTAAGGTTACAATTTCTTTATATTTTAAATGAAACAATCTTATTTGAACACCTTCTTGAGCCATTAATGTGGCAATATTTGTTTTTAAATTAATTATACAGAATTCAAACCACTCGTCCTCACAGCCATGTACAGATTGCCTCTTTATTGTATAGTATATACAGTGCTTTATAATATATAATAATAATATATTATAATATTAATATGATATAATATAATATAGTAATATAGTGCTTTATTTTAAGGTCAAAAACAGGTTTTCCTACCATTTAAAACACAATAATGTATTCATAACTATCAAATATACCATGCAAACGGCATGCTGAATGAATATTATAAAGCATATGGGTCATTCTATAATTAGGGGTACATTTAGAATTTGACAAGGTGAAGAAAAAAGTTTAAATTTTTCCCAAAAACCCAAACATGACCTTACATAGCTGAATTGAAACGATCTATATTGCTACAGTGCTATATAAATAAAGGTGATCTGTAGAAATATGTGCATAAAATTCCATCTATGGTTGCTACTGGGTAACACAACTGACAGGTAACTTAGCTGACATTTTTATTCTTAGGGCCTGTCCTCAACATGGAATCCTAGAACTACTAAACATATGGTATGTTTATAAATTTTCATATATATATATAAAATATATAAATATAAATATATAAAATATAAATTTTTATATATTTTCATAAACAAAACATAAGTTTTAGCTAAACTGTCTTGTTAATATTTGTACCAATAATGGTTAAATAGTACCTTGGGTAACACTGTTGACAGTCAATCCACTCTTGACACAGGTTTTCTAGTTTAACCAATATTAGGGGAAAGAGAGAACATAACTTTCATCCATGTACTTCCAGAGGAAATATCATCATACTGTGCTAATTATGCGAGAGTGGGACAAACCATTCCTTTTGTTGCGTGGGGGGGATTCTAGTGGGTAACTTAGGTGACAATGGTTTTTACAGGCACAAATAAAATATGTTATATCACAACATACAATTATTATTTTTAAGCACACACCCAAATGTCTTGATAACCTAATTTAACTTAAGGCAAAATTATGAAATTAATTTATATTTGAGGTCATTTTCAGGTTTAAATGCAGAGTAGAATGAGCAACGTTATAAAATCGAACAGCTGAATACCAGAGTTGTATGTGACATGAACATTATTTTTGTACAAAAGATATGGCTTTTTCAACATATAGTAATGTGATTGGGAAAAATATAAGTGTGTACTAGAAAATTAAGTATCAGGGCTTTATACTGATGAAATATATTAAAAAAATACACTTCACAGGCATGAGAAGTACCCACAATTATAGAATGACCCATATAATAAAAGTAGAGGTCCTCTGGAGTTGTGCCACTGGTGTTACCGTTTAACAAAAATAGTTTATTTTGAAATAAAAAAAAAAAACAAAAAATTCTCATTTATATCATGATTTCATATGAAGCTTTTAGTTGAAGTCACTGGTGTGACCCACTTTATTGTTGGGGAATTGTAAAAAAAAAACTTCAATACAAATGAATTAAACTACTTCATTTAGTGAGTATACCATGATTGACAACATGTTGTTTTGACATCTTGAAGCAGCCATTTTGTAAAATGCATTTTTCATGAAAATTCTTACTGGTGTTACCTTCCTTATGGGTAACAATAGTGAAGATCAGTATATCAGGCCTTATGTATGTCAATGGTGTTACTGTGTTTTTTTCTGTCACATTAAATAAATAAAACATAATCTTCTTATTTCTTGCATTTCATTATTTTTCTGTAACTCTGACAAATGTGCTGAAAAAAAGAGACATAATATTTCATAAAAACCTTTAATATTGCCAAAGACGGTAACACCAGTGACCAAAAAAAGGTATATGTGGTCTTTAAATAATTACACAAAAAAGATTTTTTAAAAAATCATTAAGCTGTAATTTATATGCATTTATTAAATCAAAAGGTAATCTAATAATGTGGTCTAAGTTTAAATGTTAGAAAAAGAAATTAATTTTAAGACATATCAAACGTGGACATTTCTGTAGAATGACTCTTAGCTCTACAAAGCTGTATCTGTTTGTCATTAGACAATGAAAAAACAACAAAATAAAATTCTCAATGAATATCCTGTTGGATTATATTATTTCAATATTGGGAAATGTGTCACATTATGGAAGTAAATGGTTTGTAAACATTGTCTGAGGACTAACATAAAATGCCTGTAACAGAGCAGCGACCCACAAGATTTGACACATATCTGTCTATCTGTGCTCACGGCGTGGATGGAACTGATCATTAAACTAGCATTAAACATGACTGATAAAGCTGCCAATCATTGCGCTTTCAAACATGCACACACACCTCTCATGTATTGCATCTGCCGCTGGTCAGGGTGAAATGGAGAATCTAGTTATCTGAGCCTGACTGATAAGGGTGGAGGGCTCGTCCTGCGGATGCTACAGAGGGAAAGCTCTGTTAGATATACCAAACAAACACTTTGAGATCTGCACTGATAAAACACACACTGACCTTTATACAGACTCATATAACTATAGAGAGAGAGAGAGAGATACACTGACACAGAAACCTTTGGCAGATATCATATTTGTACCTATGGTTAATGACCTGATGAAATCACACATTAATCAGTACATGTACTTGAAACAAAGTGGAAAAACATCAGGTGGCAGACAGCATATTCATTTGTGCTTTTGCACTCACACATACACACATATATCTGTATATCTAATTCAAAAAAGATCCAAAAGGCTTTTTTTTTTTTTTTTAAATGAACGACACAAGCTGTCCTATTGACGAATAAAGCACTGTGATTACTTGTACTTGTACACTTGCATCATTTCCAAAAGAGGTTGCAATTACAAAAATAGGCTAAGCCAAGTACCCAACCAACCCAGGGAACATAATCAAGCTCTTATTCAAAATGTTCTACGCCAGATAACCATTTCAGAGGAAAACTGCTCAAAGACCACTGACAAATCGATAAATCCTGAACTACATTTAAAAAAAAAAAAAAAAAACATAATTTTGACAAAAATGTCAGATAGAACCTCATAATTCCAAGTTGATGGTAAATATATACGTAATTTATATAGTTACAAATATTGTAATTAATTGACATTTTGTATATTTTGTGTATTTTGATCTGAATTAAATGATCCACCATACGTGCTCCGAAGTGCCGATCTAAATCAAAAGATTCACGAACCCACTCTAAAGTACCGACCTGAGTCAAATGCTACACGCTCTGAAGTTTCGATATGACTCAAAAGATTCTTGAACCAGCTCCAAAGTTCCGATTTAAATCAAATGATTCGCGAAACCATTATTCAGATCGGGATTTCGGAGCGCATCCCGATCTGAAATGATTCGTGAACCCGCTCTAAAGTAGCGACCTGAATCACGCTCCGAAGTTGCGATCTGACTCAAATGATTCGCAAACCCGCTGTTCTGATCTGAGTCAAAAGATTCACGAACCCGGTCCAAAGTTCCGTTCTGACTCAAATGATTCGCGAACCCACTGTTCCGATCTAAATCAAAAGATTCACGAACCCGCTCCGAAGTTCCCGATCGAAATCCAATTGTTCACCATACGCACCCCAAAGTCCTGATCTGAATAAAAAAAAAAAAAAAAAAAAAAAAAATCACGACCCCCCTTAGTTCCGATATGAATCAAATGATTTGTGATACGCGCTCTGAAGTTCCGATCAAGTGAACTTCAGAGCGGTAAGCGCTTTGACGTCTCGGTCTGAATCAAATGGACCGAAACGATCCATTTGGAACGCTTCGAAACAGTGAATCATTTTACAACAAAACTGATTCGGAGATTCGAAAAGCGAAATTTGCTTTTTAAAATCGATACAAGTGATGTCAAAATTCGAAAATGAATGGTTCTTTGAACGGGTTTTCTCTAGTGAATAGCTAAAACAGAATTATCGAAGTCACCAGTTTGAATCAACCGGAGCTGTTTCAGTGTAAATGACTCACTCAATTGAATCGGTTCGTCTGTGCCTACGCTTTTCGTGCCTTCAGCCATGTTTACACGACAATCTCAGCACTACTACCGGCATAGCTCTCCGGTTTTATAAGATTAACTAAAATAAGCGAAAAAATATGATGTTTAAAAACAAAATATCCATATTTCCATTCCAAAAATAACTACTTTCCACAATCTACGAACATATTTAGGTGAGTTGGTGACAGTTCATTAGGAAATAAGTTGAATTCCAGTCATCTTATGCCATTTAAGTAAATGTTAAATCAGCATATACGCCTATATTGTAATTAATGAGAAATTATTGTTGTATCTGATTGTATAGCTGTCCCGTTGACGAATAAAGCACTGTGATTACATGTACTTGTACACTTGCATCATTTCCAAAAGAGGCTGCAATTACAAAAATAACCCAAGTACCCAACCAACCCAGGGAATGCAATTAAGCTCTTACTCAAAATGTTCTTCGTCAGATAACTATTTCAGAGAAAAACTGCTCAAAGGCCTCTGACGAATCAATAAATCCTGAACTTCATGTTCTTTCTGCTGCATCCAGACACAAAACAGATCAACACTTTTGTCCCAGCAGAAATGATGCTGAATCTCTGCATTGTGAAGCAGCCCAACTCCAGCATTGGGGGGGGGGTTTTCAGCATTAATAATAAAAAAAATTACTGAGCAGCAAATCAGCACATTAGAAGGATTTCTGAAGGATCACGTGACACTGAATATGATGCAAATCAGGTAATATCACAAAGCACTAATGCAACATTAATTGTGTCAGGCAAATAATGGATCCAGCACGTATAATGAGCCTTGTTTACATGTTTCTTTCTCACTTGTTTTCCTAGAAAAGAAGGACACTGATTTAATTTGAATATGCATGGCACAGTGCTATTCCAGTGCATGTGGTCACATGTACATTCAACTTCTATCTACCTTGATATGCAGAGAAGAAAGTGTTTTAGAATTTAAAATTCCTATTTAATTATCAGTTAGCACTATATATAAATACTATAAATTAGGGCTGGCAAACTGGTAAACCCACAGTCATATTAGAATGTAGTACATTTACAGTAGGGCTGTCAAACGATTAATCGCGATTAATCACGCATTTAATAAATATTTACAAGTATATGTATTTACTATATATATATATATATATATATATATATAGTGTACATATATAAATGTATACATTAATTTGTGTGTATTTATATATACATCATAATTACACAGTACACACAAATATTAGGCAAACTCAAACTTTTATTTTAAATCGCGATTAATCGTTTGACAGCCCTACTATAAATGTACTATATTAG
>JAHKKF010535290.1:6112-19676 GCA_019740295.1 Labeo calbasu | reverse complement strand
AAGTGGCACAAATGCAAAATTGTGAAGATTCATCTCAGTTGTGATGATTGCCAAATCCGCAGTTAAATGTCTCTTTTATTCAGGAGAATAATGGCTGAAATGCAGATCACCACCTGTTGGTTTTGGAAAAAGTATGAGAAGGAAAGCAATGAATTTGCTGGCAGCCGTCCTGCTGAGCGCTGGGCGAGCAGATGAGATGACATGAGGAATTAAAAACACTTTTGTCACCGGGTTAGCGCAGCGCTGATGGCTTTCTGCTCACCAGTCGACCGTATCAGCACTGGCTTTCTGAACTCTCTTATCTCCCATCACGACCTCAGATTCGGGCCTGTAGCAGCCGGGCCTGTCAGACGAAGAATCTGAAACATGTGTGTTCGAGAGATTTACCCCATGCAGGATTCGTAACGTGTCGTGCACAATTGCTCAATTAGCTTCAAAACCAGCTGCAGCATGCTGGTTAAATCAAAGATCCTGTCGGTGGGAGGCTGTTAGGTTAAGCATAGTTTGTTACTTATTTTCTGTGTTGGGGAGTAACTAACTAAAAGTGATCAGCAGCAATGTGCACAAAGCTTTAGATAATCAAATGTTTTGTCATATAATCAAACTGGGCTGCTTTTTGTGCAGCGACTGGCCATTTTTGTTTTATTTGCACTGTGGTGGGTTTTAAAAAAGATGCATGTGTGTAGAAGAAAGATTTGATTTATATTTTGAATAGATAAAAAAGCAATGTGAGGTGCATGTGAGGTGAATTGTTTTATCCATTTGAAATGAAATGATAAAAAAGGCTGGTAAGAAATCTAAGTGGCCAATAAAGTTAGACATTTACCGGCCACTGTGTCTGGAAAAGTTAATTTCCCATCTTGCGTGTAAAGTCTTTTTCCTCTTATGTGTAGCTTTGGGAAATCTGATTCACTGTATTGAATTTGGTGTGTTTGGACAGTTCATTTTACTCATCAGGTTGACAAAAAGATTTTGCATCTTTTTTGTGTGTAAGCAAAACAATTTCTCTGCTCATCTATTTTGTCATTTTTATTATTATTTTATTTTTATTATTATTTTTTATGTCAGTTTAACTTTTTTAAATTTATATTATTATTTATAGCTTTAGTTTTAGTAACTTTAGTACCTGTATTATTTATCATTACAGTTTTCATATTTTTATTTTTATATTTCATGTTTTCACTTTAATTTTATTTAAAATTTTAGTAATTTTGTTGTGGTTTTATCATTTTTGAATGATACATTTTGAATTAATATTAATATTGATTTTTTTAATTTTTATCCTTTTATTTTAGTTTAAGATTTAGCCATTTTTAATGTGCTTTTGTCATTTTAATATTATTTTTTTCTGTTTAACTTTTTATTTCTTTTTTTTAACTTATATTATTATTTATTGATTTATTTTTTAGTAACTTTAGTACCTGTATTATTTATCATTACATGTTCATATTTTTATTTTTATATTTCATGTTTTCACTTTCATTTTCTTTACTTTTATTTATTTATTTTAAGATTTTTATTCATAGCTTTAGTTTTTGTAACTTTAATATCTGTATAAATAAAAATAAATAAAAATTAAATAGAAATAAAAAATATTAATAAAAATGACAAAAGCACATCACAAAATGACTAAAACTTAAACTAAAATAAAAATAAAAGATAATTTGATATTAATCTTAATTCAAAATTTATAATACAAAAATTATAAAACCACAACAAAATTACTCAAATTTGAAATAAAATTTAAGTGAAAACATGAAATATAAAAATATGAAAACTGTAATGATAAATAATACAGGTGCTAAAGCTACTAAAAATAAATCAATAAATAATATATATATAAATAATAAATAAAAAATAATTTATATATAAATAATAATATAAATAAAAAAAAGAAATAAAAATAAATTAAAGTTAAGCAGAAAAAAATTATATTAAAATGACAAAAACACATTAAAAAATGACTAAAACTTAAACTAAAAAAAAAAGATTAAAAATAAAAGCTAAATCAATATTACTATGAATTCAAAATTTATAATTCAAAAATTATAAAGCCACAACAAAATTACAAGTTTTTATTTTATTTTACTTTTGTTTTATTGTAAGCAACTTTTTTATGGTTTTAGTAATTATTTTTAGAATTTCACAAATCACTTTTAATACTTTTAGTTATACTTAACAACATTGATACACAAATGATATTTAATTAAAGCTTTTAGAGTCTTATTTGTTGTCAGACAGTCTCTACTGTGTAATTTCTGCACCTTTAAGGTGGTCAAAGCGCTAACTTGGTAGCTGGTTCAAAATGGTCTACAAACTCTAAGCAGCTTTGCCGTCTACCAGGTCAACGTGAACCAGTTGATCAACCGTCTAGACCATCTCGGTCCAGGAAACCTCAACCTGGTTCAATAAACCCATTTTGAACGTCCTCCACCTCATGCGGTTTTCCTAAAGTGAGGTGCTCAGTCCGTCGGTGACCTCCACGAGCTTCAACAGCCGTTCAGGTCAGAGGTGCAGTGCTGCGTTAGCAGTAAAAACGCTCTTGTACTTGTCACCGACCGCCTCCGTCAGCACAGCGGCGCGCCTCAGTCTCAGCTGGATTACAGCGTCCTGGAGAGAGCCGGCTGTAAAAATAGCTGTTTCAACACCAGCTCTTTCTGAAGGCTCAGATTCCCCCTGGCCTCCGGAGAGCGGCTCTAACCTTCACCGTCTTCCGTTCTCTCCCCGTTAGCACACACACCGCTCTCATTGAATTAATCATCACTGCTCATCACTCCAGAGGCTGTCGTACCTTTCGCCCAGCTCGCTTACGAGTCAACGTACGGCTCGTCTTCTCTCAGGAAACGCTGCTGAATGAAGGAGTTTCATGCTAGGTTTTTTCCACTGACCTATGCATGGGTCTCTCAAGCCGAGTTAAAAGGGCATAAATGCTGATCTTGGAAAGATATTAATGTAAATTCTGAAGTGAATGTACACAGACGGGCTGAAACGTCTGATCTGTCATAACTGATCTGTGCAGCAGGTCTTGTGGTGCAAATGCTGCTTAATAGAGCTTCTGCTTTATGTAATGTGATTAATAATAATCAACAGCAGAACTGACGAGAAAAAAAAAGAGAGAATCGCTCACTGGTCTCATCTGGATAACTTTAAAAGCTTTAATCAGTTGCATACAGAAACACATCAACTGCTCTCTTTGTTCTTTTGTTTGTCGTTTGTTGCTTTGTTCTTCATTTTATTACTGACAGTCTACTTGTCTCTTTTGAAGCAAAGTTTAGTTAATTGAAAAATACTTTAAAGCTAGATGCCATTGTTTTATTTATTATTTAGAATTTATTTGTTTGTTATTGTTTAGTTTGCATTAATAATAATAAAAACCTTTTGAAATAGCAGCATTTATGCATTTGGTGGATGCTTTTATTCAAAGCTGTTTTATATCAGTTTATGCAATACATGAATCAAACCGATGACTTTTGCATTGCTGTTGAGATACGGAAATGTACAATAACTGAATAAAAAAGTACATTTGAAATTTTTACATTTATGCGTGTCCCAGAAAATATTGAAATAATTAAGTTTTAAAATTTTGAAACTTTCACTTTTGAATTTACATTTGGCAGATGCATTTATATAATGCAACTTATATTGCATTCAGAATAAATATTTTATATCCAGGCATGCATTTCATGAATCAAGCCTGTGACTTTTGCATTGCTGTAGTGTTGTGCTGTTTAAGCCATAGGAACGTAAAATAATAATCAATACTTAAAAAAGACTTTTAAAAAGTCTCATTTTGAAGATTTGAAACTTTCAATTTAGAATTTAGATTTATGCTTTTGCCAGATGCATTTATTTAATGCAACATATATTGCATTCATAATAAATATTTTACATCACTTCATGCATTTCATGAATCAAGCCTGTGACTTTTGCATTGCTGTAGTGCCGTGCTGTTTGAGCTATAGGAACGTAAAATAATTAAATACTTTCTAAAGACTTTTAAAAAGATACTTTTAAATTTGAATTTACATTCATGCATGTGGCAGATGAATTTATTTAATGCAACATATATTGCCTTCAAAGTAAATATTTTATATAATTTTAGTGTATGCATTTCATAATTCAAACCTAAGACTATTGCATTGCTGTAATGCTGTGCCATTTGAGCCATAGTCACGTAAAAAATAATAAAATAATAAAAAGCAGATGCTTTTATTCAAACTGACTTACGGTGCATTCAAATTAAACATTTAATATCAGTTCATGCATCTTTGACTGTTGCTTTGCTACAGAACTACAGAAGCGTAATTAAATACTTAACTGTTTTTGCTGTGGTAAAATTGAGAATCGTACAAATTTGCGAAACACTGCTTTGGCACCTAAGTCATGTCATATCTTTTATGTCATGCACATCTTCATGGGGCATATTCAATATATGCAAATGTGAATTACACTCAATATGCTTTCTTACTGATATTTTGGTCCATTTCTAGTTCATGTAGACTACATTTATGATGCAGCTTTTTCATTTTTAGAGCCTCTGGTCACTGTCATTGTATGCAAAAGAAGCTGCTTCAACATTCTATTAAACTCCCGGAGAAAATCAAACAGGTCTGGAGTGACATGAGGGCGAGTAAATGATGACAGAATTTCCACTTTTTGTGTGAATTATTCCTTGAAGGTGTCACGTCAGCAACTTTCTCAGCCGTGGAAGCTTCGAGAAGCGACTCATTTTTATGTGCCTGAGAGCCTGTTTGACCCAGCAGGCTGATGAAAATGGCTTTTAATCTGCTCCGCAGTAGTCAGTAGTCCCAGGACTTTTATAGGCAATGGTAATTGCGTTTATATATTAAAAACCTGTGGTTCAGGTTTCCAGCTTGTATGTTTCTTACATCATCACAGCGACTGCACTCAAAAATGCTTCAAAATTAAAAAAACGAATGTTGCAATTAAATAAATGAGGAGTTTTCCTATCAGATGTTCCTGTTGAAGTCCATCCACAGTGTGCAACCGGACCGCCGAGGCCCGTCGAGCTCATAAAGTTTCCTTTAACTGCTGCTCTGGGTCAATCCTGTTTGCTCCCATAAAAGTCAGGCAGTATGTTTGAAACATATTTCAGGGTAATGAAAGGGAAAAGAAAAACCTCCCATCCTCTTATGTGCGTTCCATTCCCTGATCAGTATGACTCATGAGTCATGTTAGTGTCTAGACATGTGATGTACAGTAGATATTTTGCTATACCATGTACAACACGGCAGATGTGTGTATATATATATATATATATATATATACACACAGAGAGAGAGAGAGAGAGAGAGAGACACCCACACACACACATACAGGTTGTGTAGATTCTATGCTATTATGCTCACCTGCATTTATTTGATCAAAAATACAGTAAAATCAGTAAAATTGTAAAATATTATTATGATTTCAAATATCTGTTTTCTGTTTGCATGTATTTCAAAATGTAATTTATTCCTGTGATGCAAAGCTAAATTTTCGGCATCATTACTTCAGTTTTTAGTGTCATGTGTCATATTAATACTGCATTATCTTTTATTTTTGTTTTGTTTTAGTAATTTTGTCATGTGCTTTTGTCATTTTTCTTAATATTTGTATTTCTATTTAACTTTAATTTATTTTCATTTGTTTTTGTTTAATTATTTTATTATTTATAGCTTTAGTTTTAGTAACTTTAGTACCTGTATTATTTATTCGTACAGTTTTCATTTTTTTATTTTGAAATTTCATGTTTTCACTTTTTGAATTTAGTTTTATTTTAAGTTGTAGTCATTTTAGTAACTTTAATTTAATTATTTTTTAAAATGTTTATTTTATTTTATTATTTTACATTTGTTTAATTTTAAGTTTTAGTTAACCACAACAACTCAGTCAGTACTTAAGCTTAAATTTACTAATTTGAATTCCATAAAATTTCTAATATATATTATGCTCACCAAAGCTGCATTTATTTTATTAAAAATACAGTAAAATCAGTAATATTGTCAAATATTATTATAATTCCAAAGATCTCGTTATTTGCATATATTTTAAAATTCAATTTATTCCTGTGATCAAAGCTGAATTTTAACATCATTACTTCAGTCTTCTGTGTCATGTGATCCTTCAGAAATCATTTTAATATGCTGATTAGAATTAGAATTTTCAATTGCAAAATGACAGGAAATTAGACTTCATTGTTCAGTGATATGGAACTAAAAGCATTTTTTGTCTGTTCATCTGCAATACTGTGTTGTTGTCACATTGATATATGCAACTAATTTCTTTTAATTTGCTTAATTAATCTTCATATAATATAATTAATTCAGTTAAAATTTTGAATTGACTGACAGCTCTAACGCGAACCATTTTTCTTCATCGAACTTCCAGTTATATTGTAATGACTGTATGACTGTAACTGCGCTAGAAACCCACTCATGCCATGAAACGAGCTTATGCTCATTTTGCCCGCCTCTGAGACGGCAGACTTTGTTGCGTGCGAGTTCTTTCGCTCTCTGCTGATAGGACAGGGTCAACATGAAGGACAGGGGTGGAAGTGTGTTATCTGTAAGGGCCATGGAGGGCAACAGTCTCTGTAAGAAGATAGACAGCCCAGAAAGAGATATTTGACTCAGACGCAGATAGCATTGGGAGGTAAATCCGGGAGGCGAGGTCTGGATTGAAGCAAAGCTTGTCTTCACAAGGGTGATGTAATGTTTTGGAATAGACTTTCTCAGTGTTGGGGATTTGTAAAAAGGTCTGAGAGGGCACGCAGGAGTGGCAGAGAGGTCTGCAACGTGAAAAGAAACGCAATTTGTACACTTTCTGGAGAAGATGTGAGGTGAGCTTTACTGTGCAAAACTCACTGCCTTGCTAGAGTCTTGTGGGTCACTGCTAAGGTTTTGAGGGATTGCTTGTTGAGTTCTCTGGTATTCTGGTTTTAATTTACTTTTTTTTTTTAATGCATTTGGAAGATGCTTTTATCCAAATAATAAGTCCAAATGTGAAACTTGGTTGACATTTTACTCATCAAAAGGCGTAAATGAGTTTGTTTCTCTATCAAAACAGATTTGGAGAATTGATCATTTGTTCACCAGTGGATCCTCTGCAGTGAATGGGTGCCGTATGGATAGAGGACTCGTATTTTTAAGTTAAAAATGTCTTAATGATGGGTTTGTTTTTTGCAATCATGTAGAATTTTGCTTTACAAGATGTTAATTGATGGACTGGAGTGGTGTGGATTACTTGTGGATTATTGTGATGTTTTTATCAGCTGTTTGGACTCTCATTCTGACGGCACCCATTCACTGCAAAGGATCCAATTGGTGAGCAAGTAATGTAATGCCACCTTTCTCCAAATCTGTTCTGTTATAGAAAAACAAACTCATTATGGAAGCAAACTGCCCAAAATTCTTAAAATTGACCTGAAAATCTATGGTTTACTTGTTGACCTTAGCCTTAAATTGACAGCAGCTCTCCTCAACGAAATGCGTCATTTGAGGAACAGTATCACTTATGCATGTAGCACAAATGGTGATGGATGACTTACATTACAAAGCTGAATACTTAAAGTGGTTTGGTTTGGTCACTAATGATAGGTATGAGCAACACTAATCACGATGCTTGATTTAGCAATGCCGCTAAGTATTTGTGCAATATTATCTTCAGATGGTCATTCTGCTTGCATTATATCATGGGGCAGCTGGCTAAATCTAAAGATAGATATTTGTGTTTGCATGCAGCATCCAGACAGCCGGTCCACTGCTTACACACAGAGGCGGAAGATTAAAATGTGCTTAAATGAAGAGGAAATTGCGGTGGTTAATAATGCACATTTATGTTAAAAATGCATGCAGAGCTGTGATGAAAGATGCATGTCACCTTTGAACGCCTCAGCATGCGTCAGCCTCGTAGATCTCGTGGTATTTGACTCAGGGGAATCAATGTGCATTAGAAATCCCAATAAGGGGATTTTTTCCTGTCGATTTTCACCAAATTCCATCACGCCAGGCACAAAATCAGTGTGCTGAAAGTAAGAGAGCAGACTGCTGTCTGCTGACTTTTACACTTAACTGCATAGAAAGAGAAGGTGGTGCTATTTTTGTGTGCGTAGAAGTCAAACCATGCCACAACTTCTATTTACCAGCAAAACGCATTTCCCTCAGTGTGCTGCATATCTAAATATGATTTTGAAATGGCAGTTTGCACAGCGTGACAAGGATTTACAAACTCTAAAATGCAAAGTCAGGTGTTTTTTAAACAGTGTAAGCAATATATGAAGTCATGCACATTATCTACTGTTCAGAAGTTTGGGGTCGGTAAGATTTTCTCTTATGATGCATTTAGTGATTAAAAATACAGGAAAAACAGCACCGATAGCCCAGTGGTTAGTGTGCTGACACATAGCGTAACTGTGCTGCCTGCGACCCAAGTTTGATTCCTGTCTTGAGGTCCTTTACGGATCCTGCTCCCCCCTCTTCACCCAGTGCAAAATATATAATTCAGGAAAAACAGAAATATTGTAAAATATTATTACTATTCAAAATAACTATTTTCTATTTGCTTATATTTAAAAATGTAATTTATTTCTGCAAAGAAAAGCTGAATTTTCAAAATCATTACTGTAGTCTTCAATATCACATGATCCTTCATAAATCATTCTAATATGCTGATTTGCTGCTCAAGAAACATTTCTGATTATTATCAGTGTTGAAAACAGTTGTGCTGCTTAATATTTTTGTGCAAACAGTGATATATTTTTAAGAATACTCAAAAAGCAGCATTTATTTGGAAAAATATTGGTCAGGTTAATGCATCCTTGGTAAATCAAAGTATCTTGTATGATGTTTAGATGTTCAAAGTATGTTGATTTTTCTATTTAAAGGGTTACTCTGCCCCAAAATGAATTTTTTTTGTCAGTAATCACTTACCCCCATGTTGTTCCAAACCCGTAAAAGCTTCGTTCATCTTTAGAACACAATTCAAGATATTTTGGATGAAAACCGGGAGGTTTGAAACTGTCCCATTGACTTCCAGGTAAATAACATTACCACTGTCAAGACCCAGAAAAGTATGAAAGACGTCGTCAGAATAATCCATCTGCCATCAGTGGTTCAACCATAATTTTACGAAGCTACGAGAATACTTTTTGTACGCAAAGAAAACAAAAATAACAATTAGTCTCCTCCGCGTCACCGTAGCACCATTTTGGATAGTATCCCCTGTACGCAAACAGCGTACGCTGTTCTCTGTCAGCCGCGCCACGCGGATACGCTGTTTTCGTTCGAATCAAAGCGTAAATAAACGGAGAAAACGTATCCGCGTGACGCAGCTGACAGAGAACAGCAGCGTACGCTGATGTGTACAGTACTGTTCAAAATGGCGCTACGGTGATGCAGAGGAGACGAATTGTTGAATAAAGTCGTTATTTTTATTGTTTTTGTATACAAAAAGTATTTTCGTCGCTTTATAAAACTCAGAATGAACCACTGATGGCAGATGGACTATTTTGACGATGCCTTTCTTACTTTTTTGGGTCATGACAGTGGTATTTACCTGGCAGTCAATGGGACCGTCAAAATCCTCCCGGTTTTTATCCAAAATATCTTAAATTGTGTTCAGAAGAAGTTTTTACAGGTTTGGAACGACATGGGGGTAAGTGATTAATGACAAAATTTTCATTTTGAGTTTTTTAAGTTGCAATGTTTTGTTAGTGTTTTATCCATAATAACTCCTTGTTCTCTTGCAGGTCTCATGCAAAGTATCTCTCATTGGCTCTTAAAGGGAAAGGCCTTGTGTTTGACCCGCTGACGTGGCACCTGTTGCACCAGGTCAGGATCTGATAGCAGAATAAATCACCATATGGATCATCGAAGACTCAAATAAACTCATACTCCATCCAGCGCAGGCTTGTGTTTTCATTTTTCACCGTTATTGCCAGCCACTGCTGTGAGCCACATTATATTTCCTGTTGTGTTATCAGATGCGCTCTAATCTTAAAGAGATAGCGCACCCAAAAATGAAACTTCTTTCATCATCCATGCACCCTCTTGGTGCAAAAACACATATGTTTTTTTTCCTTTTCAGTGCAACACAAAAGGAACAAAGTGTCTGGACTGTTCTTTTCTGTACAATGGGATGATGGTCAGTCAAGCTCAAAAAAAGGGCCGTAAAAGCAGCATTAAAATATCCCTATGCCATATTCCAAGTGACAGGGTTGCTTTGTGTGAGGAACAGACTGAAACTGAAATTAAAATCATTCGTTCTCCTTTCGCGGTGCACGTAAGAAAAAAAAAGACATGAGACTCAGTAAATGAAATATTTGGCTGGTCATCAAGTCAGATTGATTGTCATCTCGCTGGTTTATTCACTCTTGCGCAGCTGTAACATATTGTCGCTTGCATTGCATTTTGAACAAACCAGACAAACAATCTTTGCAATGTTCCCACAATTCTTTGCACAGACCCAGATGGGAAAGGATTGCATTGCCAATATGATGAGAAGTTGGCAGTTGCAAACCATTATCCCTCAATATGTAACAAAGACGGCAACAGATTCGTAGATACATAACAGCGCAGGCTTGACACGTCGGACAGGTCATGATGCAACCGCTACCTTGGGACAAGGAAGCCATCACGCCTCGGGCAGATTGGCAGTGCTAATAAACATCACGACTTGATAACGCCAATGCAGAATATCAACAGAAACAAGTCATTTAGGCTGAATCTGCATCCTTAGAAACACCTTTTATGTGCAAGAAAACATTTCCCTTTTTAAATCACACGGGTTAGTCAAAGGAAGCATTGTCGGGTCTCTTTCCTCGTCGTATAATTGGTCTGTCAAGCATAGCTGGAGTCTGTAATGGCGAAACCAGGATACAGGATCCCGTGTACGTCCATATCGGTTATGTAACTTTTTATATAACTGCATTTAAACAAGCACACCGTTATTAGCGAGGCAGTACCTGAGCCCTCGGCCCCTCGGAGCCTTTGATCCTTTATGGAGGTTCAAGTCGTATTGCTGGTGCTCTTGTAATCTCTTTGAAGATAACCACGTAACCTTCAGATCTAGCAAGTTTCAAAGGAATGCAAAACTGGGGTCCAACTCATTCAGATTCTGGCAAACTGACAAAATCGCTGGCCGGTTTCTATGGCAACGCCGCACACGCTCAATGACATGTTTGGTCATAGTGCCATACGTGCCCAGAATGAATCGAGCGTGCTTAAGGTGACACTCAGATTACATCTCGATTATCACTGGGGCAGCTGTAAGTGAGGCGTTTGTAGGCCGATTTGCCTTGAACATGAGAAAAGTGAAAACAGTAATTATTTTTGCGGTTACTCCATGTTTGGTGGCATAGAAATGACACGCTTTAGCATTAGATGTAAATGAAGTCATTGTGTGGTTTTTGTGTTTGTGTTGCAGGTGGGGTGCCTTTAAACTCTGGACCAAATCAACAGTGCTGAAAATGAAGATCTGTGTTGCTTTTATTGTAGTAGCTGTTCTTCACATCGCTCAGGCTGGTGAGTTTCTGTCTCTCATGCTCTGATGAGTCAGTTTTGTCACAAAGTGCTTTAATGGCATGACTTTTTGCATAAAATAAATGAAAAATGAAAATATTAAATGAAACATGAAATAAAATGAATTAAAATATTAATCTGAAAGCATAAAATATGCTTTCAGTAAAATGAAGTATAAATAAAATATGTTTGTTTTGCATGGTTCATGTGGTGTTTCAATGGCATGGCTTTTTGCATAAAAGAAATGTCCAAAATAATAAATTAGAATCTAAAATAAAAATAAAGTAAAATTAACATTATAAAATAATCAATTAAAATATTCAAATATGAAAAACTACAGTAGCTCATTGTACTTTGAAAGCATGAAGTATGCCTTTAGTAAAATAAAATATAAAATGTAAATAAAATGTTTGTTTTGCATGAGTCATGAAATAAAATAAATGTACAAAAGATTAACAAAAGTATAATTAACGTTATAAAATAATTTAAATATTTAACTATGATATACATTTTTAAAAAATAAAATAAAAAGTTGAATGTAAAAATATACATAAAATATAAAAAAATGTATCTTTAAACTACAATAGTTCATTTTACTTTGAAAGCATACAGTATGCTTATAAAATAATTAAAAAAATTAATAAAATGTCAAAAAAATTAATTAAAATATTTCTTTGAACTACAGTAGCTCATTGTACTTTGAAAGCACGTTATTAAAACTTTTAGTAAAAGTTACATGTAAATAAAATGTTTGTTTTGCATGACTCATGAAATAAAATTGATGTACAAAATAAATGTAACTAAAGCATAATTAGTGTTATAAAATAATCAATTAAAATATTCAAACAAAAAATATTTTAAAAATAAAATGGAAATATAAATGTAAAAATATAAATAAAATATGAAACAAAATATATCTAAAGTACAATAGTTCATTTTACTTTTAAAGCATAAAGTATGCTTATAAAATAAAATAAAAATATTAATAAGATATCAAATTAAAAAATTTCTTTAAACTACAGTAGGTCATTGTACTTTGAAAGCACATTTTAGTAAAACTTTTAGTAAAAATATATAAAATGTAAATAAAATTGTAGTTTTGCATGAGTCATGATATAAAGTAAAGGTACAAAATAAAATTAACGTAAATAACGTATAATCAATTAAATAAAAAAATAATCAATTAAAATATTCAAAAATTAAATAAAAATATTTTCAAACAAAAAAGTGAAAGTATAAATAAAATATGAAACAAAATGTATCTTTAAAGTACAATAGTTCATTTTACTTTGAAAGCATAAAGTATGCTTATAAAATAAAATACAAAATATTAATACATTTTTAAAGTTTCTACAGTGACTACAGTGGCTCACTGTATAATAATATAAAATGTAAATGAAATAAAATATTCAAATGTATCTTTAAACTACAGTAGCTCATTGTACTTTAAAAGCATAAAGTAATGTAAATAAAATGTGTTTTTTTACATGATTCATATGGTTTTTTAATGGCATGACTGCTTGCATAAAAATTAAATAAAATTCAAACATAAAATAGTAAGTTAGAATATAAAAATAAAGTAAAATTAAAAATATAAAATAATCAATTAAAATATAAAAATATGAAATATATATATTTTTAATTAAAATAAAAATATTAAATCAAATCTGAAATAGAAATAAAATATGAAACTAAATGTATCTTTAGACTACAATAGTGTTTTGTTCTTTGAAAGCATGAAGTGTACTTTGAATACAGTTATAAAATATTAAATAAAATATAAAATTAAAAAGTTAGTTTTTCTTTGAAAGCATGAAGTACAGGTGAACTTTCAAATTGAGTTAACATAACATTAAGTTTTATAGCCTTGACTGCAGAATTTCTCTGCCCTAATATTAGCAATTGCCCTTTTTGTCAGTCATTCTTCTGTTATCTGCTTTACAGGCTGAATTGTGACATTGCCTGATGTACAGTGTCAGAGATTAGCTAGCATGTGGCCATCCAAAATATACCGACATCCTTTCAGTCTCATTTTAATCCGTCCG
>JAHKKF010535289.1:16961-27047 GCA_019740295.1 Labeo calbasu | reverse complement strand
GTAAACTCGTCTTCACCAAATGCTCAACGCCCCCCTTTCAAAAATATTGCTTCCAGCGCCCCCCGATGCTGTCCGAACGCCCCCTGGGGGGCGGTACCACCCCCGTTGAGAAACACTAGTCTACAAGGACATTTGTATATCTCAGAAAACATGGCCTGTTGGACAAGGTTAACAGAGGCCAATCAGAACGAAACTCGGTGGGCCTGTTCGGTTCACTGGCCCAAAGGTCTGAGAGTAATTTGAAAGAAATCGGCCACTGGGGGCCATATTCCATTTTTAAATGACGTAATTGTACGTCACACGTTTTTTCACACATACGCGTGATATTCCTATCATATGATAGAACTCCTCATTACGGACTACTTTGCCTCTAGAGCCACTGCTGTCAATCAAATAATTTGTCAAATGATTGAGACGAACTTTGGTGAACTAATCCTAGGTTTTTTCGCTCAATCAGGGAAAAAAACACTGCAGTACAATTCTCACGATTTTCTAGGCCAATAATTATCAAATTATCAAAATGATCAAAGTTGAAATTTACCCTTTGGGAAGCGATAATGGGGTCGTTTAGAAAAGGGGCCTGTCCAAATTTAGCCAAAATCCTCTAAAGCGTAAAGAAAAACTCAAAACTTCACAAAACCTGCTGAGCACATGCAACAGGTGATTCAAGCATGCAAAGTTTCGGGGATCGGACCACAGCTGTCCCTGTAACAGTCATAAACGTTAAAAACATCATATTTCTATGGTAAATTACCTGGATTATTAATTAAAAATTATTTTTTAAAATCAGGCTTGGTAAATAATGTCTTTTTTCATATGTGGTTAAATGCTTTAAAGCGCTTGAACCCTGGTAATCGCTGTTTGCAGCTATATTATTTGTTTGTTTTCCTTAAAGTGGAGGTCGTTTTACAGGGGCAGGCTGTCAAGTTAAATTGGAAAGGTGCTGGATTGACCCCAGATATCACGTTGTGATGTTTTGGGAACCATCTGACGCTTTTTGCTTGTTCCCAGAGAGTTTTTTTTTGGCCACAGCTTTAGGTTTCTTCCCCCTCTGACTGTGAACCCTACTAGTGTTTGTTTGACAGACACCAGGCCCTGGTAATCTCTGATATGAATGGAATGTGTGCGAGACAGAGAGGCTACCGGCTCCAACAAAATGAATGTCCTATCATCGTGAACTCTCTCAGGGGGAAAGCACTGGCAGGCTTATTTTTATTTCACAGGTGCTAACCCCAGCCACTCACAATGTGTGGATGGAGCTCGAAAACCGGGACTATAGAGCTTTGAAGAACAGTATGCATTGATAAAATGTAGCCTGGTAAATCATCACAGTAATTTGGGTTGGTTGACAGAGTGTCTAATGGTTGGATTCCAGTTGGTTTGCGTCGGATCAGGGGTGGGGAGGCCCCCAGGTGCTTTGTTGCTCTAGAATAGTCCTGGAGCAAAGCCAGACCACCAGAACAATACAACAGCTCTGATCCACACGCTTCAGAAGAGCCTGACCAGCTTTGATTATTGGGAAAACAGTTGACGTGCAGTTGGAGTGTCTAAATATTTCATAAGTGGTGGCTTTCGGACAGGTGGGAAAACTGCACAGAGCAACAATTGGATGGATGAGGCTTTGATGGTGGTTATTGTTCTTCATGAAAGGTTCCAGTGTGTGAAGGGAATGTAGTAGACATGTAATTCCCACACAAATCATGGTGAAGAGGAAGAATGTGTCACTTGCCTTGTTTACCTGGTGACACAAAGGAGGAAAGAGGCTCACCAGAAGGTGTGTTTGTTATGAGGTTTGTCAAGGGGAATCATTTCTCCTTAATTACTGATATACATTCAGATGCTGTTGATTGAAGTGGGTCTTTTGTAATTTTTTTTTTTTACATGGCAGTTTTTTGCAAATGAGTGTTATTTTAAGGAATGCGCTGCTATTAAAATTCTGTTCGATACCAATAAATTATTTTCATGGTTTGATAGCTAATAAATGGCTGATGTTTAGATTTTATACTATTTTGTATATATAAATTAACGATACCAAAGACAAAAATAAATGATTTAAAAGTGATTTTTAGGCATCAGAATATGACTAATCAAAAATTATGTTTTGATAAATTTACAGTAGGAAATTTACAATATATCTTGATGGAACATGATCTTTACGTAACATCCTAATGATTTTTGGCATAAAAGAAAAAATAATTTTGACCCATACAGTGTATTGCTGGCTATTGCTACAAATATACCTGTGTTACTTATGGCTGGTTTTGTGGTCCAGGGTCAGATATAATGTACAGTATGAAAATGTAATATTAATTTTAAGATTTGCTAAAGATTACATTTAACGGTGTTATTACATTTTTTGTTTTAAGGTTGGATTACCTTTGTCATTGTCTAATAAAAAAAGAAAATTACATATCCAAAATTAAATATTCAATATTGACTGATTTAAAAAAAGTTCTATATAAAATAAAAATATTTAATATTGACTGATAACCAGTATGGTATCATTTAGAATTCTTTTCATCAACCAGAGTCCATTTTATATTATTTTATGCATTTTTTTCACAAAGTTTAAATGGACTGTGTTATGTCCACAAGAGAAGTATGTAAGTGTGGAAGAAATCGAGAAATACCTGGGTTATCTGTACCAATAGTTAGCTGCAGATGTTATTTTTCTGTCCTCTCACCATCAGACGGTTGAATATCCTGTGGGAAATGAAAAAATTCCACTTTCCTGAGTTTTGAACCGTTTCCCCTCCTCCCTGCTTGGAAGCACGAAGGTTTTTATTTCCCATCAGCATCAACAGAGCTCGCTGTGTTTATACTCTTCACTGATCACAAGACAAACAAGGAAACCTTGAATAATTCAAATCTGAAATGCTTTTGAAATATTTACATCCTTATTTTGCTCAGAATACCTAATTGTTATAGTTGGCTTAATTGAGTTAATCATTTACTTCATTAAAGTGACAGTTCAGCCAAAGATGAAAATTACCCCATGATTTACTCACTCTCAAGCCATCCTATGTATTTATGACTTTCTGCTTTCAGACAAATGCAATCTGAGTTATCCTGGCTCTTCCAAGCTTTATAATGGCAGTGAATGGCTGTTGAGATTTTGAAGTCCAATAAAGTGCATCCATCCATCATAAAAAGTACTCCTCATGGCTCCAGTGGGCTAACAAAGGCCTTCTAAAAGTGAATCGATGCGTTTTTGTAAGAAAAATATCCATATTTAAAACATTATAAACCATAATCTCTAGTTTCCCGCTAACTGTAAAGTATTATATTTTTATTTTTCTTACACAAATGCTTCAGGAGGACTTTATTAACCCTCTGGAGCCATGTGGAGTACTTTTTATGATGGATGAATGCACCTTATTGGGCTTCAAAATCTCAACAGCCATTCACTGCCATTATAAAGCTCAGGAGAGCATATTTTTTAATATAACTCAGATTGTATTATTAAAGAAGTCATATATACATAGGATGGCTTGAGGGTGAGTAAATCATCAATAACTAAAATTTTTGGCTGAACTATCCCAGTTTTTTTTATGGATCAAAACCATCAGAGCTCTTGTAGAAACCTAAATTCATCCCTTGTCTTTTCCAAGTAAGTTTTTCCTCTTTGTGGAGGTTTTAGGCTGGAGGGCAGAATATGTCCTGCTCCGTACCCCAGTTGTGACGCTCTCTTGCTGTGCACAACCCAAAGAATTCTCCCTTCAGCAACTCTGATGGCCTCTGAATGAATTTCACATAGCTGAAATACTTTAGTCAATCCAGAGAGTCACAGGTAGGCATCAGGGTCCTCATCAATGTGGAACTGCACGTGTCAATTTGAAGATTTTCATAAGTTAAGCTTGGGTTTTTTTCTCATCTTCCACTTTGAGTTTAAAATAAACTCTGGCTTCCTTCCTCAATGCAGCGATGCGTTGCTGTATCTAAGGCACTGCCCATCTTTGTTGACTAAATCTTGAGCGCTGACAAAGTCAAGGTCATTATGGTGACTAAAACTCACTTGTGCATAGTCACAGCATAAATGACCTCATGTGTTCAGATATGCTGGCTCACACCTCAGAATTTTTCTCTGGTGTGATTTCAAAGCCCGTTTCTCCCTCCTGCTCCTCTCTGAAAAGATTATATCTTAATTCAATTTAAAACAAAACTCGCAGCATTCGACCTGCCCTCACAGAGCCATGGGGAAACTACTGTGCTTACATAATACTTCGTGTGGCTGTTTTTTTTCGTTGGTCTTTCCATGTTCAAGTAACTTGCTAAAACCTTGTTACGGTTATACCTTCAGACTTCTGATTGTGATAAACTGACTCATTTGTTTGCACGAGCAGCCTATCTTTGTTAATCTATGTAGGTGTATCTCTAGTCTAAGTGTCTTTCTGTTTGTGTGCTTTTTTGTGTCTTTCCCATCATGTTTCTTGTTCAGCTTTGGGCTAAGTGGGTCCATTTGGTTCCTGTCCTAGCTAAAAACCACAGTGATTGGTGTGGTGTTAAGTATAATCTTGACCGCTCTGTCCTCCCACATTGTGTCCACCGAGTGTTTTTATGGCGGTGATGTCTGATAGGCTATGACAGGGTCATTGATAAGAGACCTCACTGATTATATACAAGGAACTCCATAAATGGCTAATCTAGAAACTGTTTATCTGTGCTGAAGAGCAGGATTAATTTCTCTTTCTCTCACAGTTTTCCAGTTTGAGTTTTAGTCAGGGCTGAAAACATATATAGCTATGACCAAATGATGCAAATGAGTCAGTGAATCTAAGTTTCGAATCAGCTAAGCAAAACAGATTGCACCGTTTTAAAGAAATGAGTCAAGTACCATGAAAAGAAATCAAGGTTTTTGAGGAAAACATTCCAGAGTTTTTCTCCATATAGTGGACTTCAATGAGGATCATCGGGTTGAAGATCCAAAATGCAGTTTCAACGCAGGTTCAAAGGCTGAGAAATAAGGGTCTAGTGAAACAATTGGTCATTTTCTAAAAAAAACAAATGCTTGTCTGCAGTAGCTTGACGTCACACATTACGTGTTCAGGTTGGAAAGGTCACGTGTGACGTAGGCTGAAGTACCAATGTTTACGAAGCGAACGCAAAGAACTTTACGTAAAAAGGTAAACCAACAGATGATTTCGAAGTTGGAAGAGAAAATGAAAAGGAGTTTCTTCAACCTACCCTACCCTACTTTCCAACATGATTACGTAATGCGTAATCGTAGATGCGCATTGCAGTCCTAGTGCGAGATGAGCATTTGTTGTTAAAAAGTCTATAAATTTGTATTTTGTTTTAGAAAATGACCAATTGTTTCGCTAGATAAGAACCTTATTCGTTGGCTGGGATTGTGTAGAGCCCTTTGAAGCTGCATTAAGAACTGCAGTTTGGACCTTCAACCCACTGATCCCAATTGAAGTCCACTATATGGAGAAAATTCTGGAATGTTTTCCTCATAATCCTTAAGCTTTTATTCTAATACTGAACTTGTCCTTTAAGATTTCTGATAACTGATCATCTTTATTCAGGGTGGTCTTTTTTAAACTTTAAAGGAATAGTTCTCCCAAAAATGGGCTTTCTGCCATTATTTACCTCACCCTCATTTTGTTCCAAACTTTATGACTTTCTTCTATTGACCTCATTGCGTGGAAGAAAGTCATTAAAGCCAATTTAAAACCAAGAGTGACTTATAGTCTCTTGATACATGTTTCTAGTCTTATTGAACAATTCTTTGGCCATTGCCACACTAAGAAAATAGTCTCTGAAAAAACTTTCCGTCTTAGATGATATCACCAAGCACTCGTGTGTTTTTACTTGTCCCATCCCAAACGCTTGTCTAACTGCACTTTTTGTCATGATCCAGTCAATTCCTTATGGATAAAATCATGTTTTGTAGGCCTTTCAAAAAATTTTACCTCAGAAATACTTGTTTTCAGGCTGAGAATGCCATTTCTTGTTGATTTTAATAGTGACAGATGTGGCAAATAGAACATAATGTACTTACTCAAGTAATTCCAAACCTTTATTTCTTTATTTTTTCTGTGGAATATAAAGGAAAGTATTTAGAAGAATGTTGGTAACCAAAAAAGCACAATGGGAGTAAATGGGAATTGTAAATGTTGGTTTGTTACCAACGTAGTTCAAAACATCATTTAGTTTCCACAGAAGAAAGAAAACTGAATAAATGACACATTTTTCATTTTTGGATGAATACGGAAGAAATTTGAGTTCTGAAACTCAGATTGGTCAGACTCAGTGTAAACACAGCTGTTAGGTTTGACAGTGTTTTCTTGAAATACAGTCATTTTAATCCAAAATGCTTTTATTGTCCTTGGAGAACCGCAGTATCCTCTGTTAAATAAATTAAACAATTCACTGATTCATCCATGGCCTGAGGAGCACTGCACCGAAGGCTTATAATAGGATTTCATTGCCTAAATCTAAAACAATTACATTTAAGATGCAAATGCAAACACGGCGCCTCTAGAAAAGACTTTAATTTATTCGGTGACTGCTTTAGCAGTAGATTTTGTGTCTTTGCACCCATTTAGTGTTTGACCTCATGTAATATTTCTGTTTCTCTACAGGGAGTCCCTCCAAATCTGCATCCACCATGTCCCTTTCTGTGCGCCCCACGCGGAGGGTCGTCTCCAGATCCATCACTAGGAGCCAGTCCTTCGCCGGAGTCAACTCCTACGAGAAATCTTTCAGGTCAGTTTTAACATATGCATCCATACTTTAAAACTGTCAGCAATAAATTGGTGCTCTTAAGCATGCATTAGGGATGGGTGATATATCAAATATTCATGATATATTGATCATTTTAATGTCTGTTACACTAGCCCAAAACACAAAAGGTTAACCTGGAGCTAGTGCTCGCACTATATAGCATTACCCTTTTCAATTCTGACCGAAGGCATTAAACATCTTTAAAGGGAAGTCACAGCTGACAGGACGTCCTGTGGAACCATCATACATTTCCTAATGGCTGCAGGCAGCAGGAAAGCATGGACGTTTGTTATTGGCTAACAAAGCAGATTTTCATGAAAGTCTGTGTTGATTTTGTAGCCAGTAGATTTTGTACACTCCTCACAGACTTGACTCTCTTTTTATCTACTGAATAAATGAGCATGTTTTTGTTCATGTGTATGTGTGCTGTGTTTTTAAAGAAAAGTATTTGGCATCATGTTAATTTTTTAGAGAAGCAGAGTGGCTCTTGAGCACTGACTCTTGTGGTTGATGTAGTTTGATTTAAAAGCATGTAGAGCTCTTCAAACCCCTGCTGTTGAAATAGAGCAGAGACAGAGAAAGCATAAAACATTGAAGAAGGACACTATCAGGATAATAGGGAGGAACAGCAAGCAAGAGATTCTGAAAGAACGAACGGGAGGATGAAAGATAGACGCTCGAATATGAGTTCAGAGTATAGGGGTTAAAAAAATAAAGTAAAGAATAACATTGGTTAAATGACTGATTTCCAAGGGCCCTATGAAGTCTGTTTTATTTATTTCTTTTTTCAAATTCAGTTTTTTCCATTTTAATTTTTTTGCAATAATTCTGTTTTCATTTTTCTAGACTCCATTTTAATTGTTACATTTAAATGCGTATTACATTTAAACTATTGAAAAAATAATTTAACAGCGCTTTATTAAAAGGTTACCAAAAATGTACATTTTTAGGGCCCTATAAAATTATTTATCTTTTTTTTTTCTAAAATTCAGTTTTATTTTTTACCAAATTCATTAAAATTTTAATAATCAAAAACATCTTTAAATGATTTTATTTTTAAAAAAAAATAGAATATATATTTATATATTATTGAATATGTGTTATATATATATATTTGACCCTGGATCACAAAACCAGTCATAGGGGTCAATTTATCAAAATTGGGATTTATACATCATCTGAAAGCTGAAAAAATAAGCTTTCCATTGATGTATGGTTTGTTAGGATAGGGCAATATTTGTTCGAGATACAACTATTTGAAAACCCTGAATCTGAGGGTGCAAAAAAAATCTAAATACTGAGAAAATTGCCTTTAAAGTTGTCCAAATAAAGTTCTTAACAATGTATATTACTAATCAAAAATTAAGTTTTGATATATTTACAGTAGGAATTTTACAAAATATCTTCATGGAACATGATCTTTACTTAATTTCCTAATGATTTTTCCCATAAAAGAAAAATCAGTAATTTTGACCCATACAATGTATTTTTGGCTATTGCTACAAATATACCCCAGCGACTTAAGACTGGGTTTGTGGTCCAGGGTCACATATTATTGAATTAATTATTTTTTTCCCAGAAATACTGTGTTGTGTATATTTATATTTTTCTGGTAAATAAATTCTTGTAAATAATTTTTCTGGTAAATATTGCTTGAAAATAATGTTTTAATAATTTTGTAATTAGTAGTAGTTCTGTCATTACCACAAATAATATATTTCTGTCACAGTTTCTTCAAGTTCAAGTTGTAAATGATACTACAATAGTTTTTCTTAAAAGATTAAAAAATTTCAAAATGGTAATGAAGTGACTCTCAGAGCAGTTCTAGAGATCGTTTATGTGTTCATGTACTTATATATTGAGGCTGAAAACACCATGAGTGTCACGCATGCTTCAGTATGTGTGTAGTAAAGGAAACCGTGCGTCTGCGCCATTCATTCACACAGAGACACGCTAAACATGCAGGATTCATATTTAATTTGTATTTTTGTAGCTTAATATTTACAGGCATTAGTCCATATTGTGTTCTGATGTAGCTGTACTGACCTACGTTTGCTTTATTCATCCAAAATTTGGCAAATTCCGTGACATTCCGCGTTATACTGTAAATTTCATTTTTATTATTGTATTCAGCGTTTCCATACACGTTTTCTGCACCGTGTAAATCAAAGGGCCAGAATTTCCCCATCATTCCCTTTTTTTGTGTTCATATTAGTGTTATGTCTTATCTTATCTAGTTCCTTTTGTTACTGTGACTTGCTTTACTGCTATATTTACCTGCAGATCCTGAACTGTCCTTTGCTATCATTGCTTTATCCTCATATGGGTTTACAGGAGAAAATTGTGTCAAGGCGCATCAGTGTTTCTCTCCATTTTATTGAGCTGTCTGTCATCTTGGAAGAGTAATTGCAGCTTGAATCGATCAGCACGAGTGTTGTTTTAAAGCGCTATTGATTTAGATAAGAGATTGTTTTTCTGGCTAACTATAATACTTTTTGGATTCAAACCTCTTGTCTTCCATAGGTAGAAAAAACAGATAGTTCTATTGTAAACGAAATGATTACTCATAGTTCAAGGCTCAATTACAAGGTTGATGAGAGAGTTTTGGACCCGTTAACGGGAATGTCACTTGCCTAGCAGGTTTTTTCTGCATTGTCACTAAATCTTATTAAAATTTAAAGTGCTCCTATTTTGCCATTTTAAAGGTTGCTAATATTGTTTTATAAGTCTCCTAAAACAGGCTTACATGTATGCAAGGTCAGAAAACACTTTCTCCAAAAATAGATTTAATTTTACCTCATTTCTAAATGATTCGTAAACGACTCCTGCGAAGCAGTTCAAAGAATCAGTCTCTCTAAACCCCTCCTTTCTGTGAGCTCTCACTGCTGTGATTGGTCAGATGGTGCAGTCCTTTATGATTGGTCTACCCCGTACAGCGGGCAAAAGTTCAACTCATTTGAACTTTGAGCGTGGCGTGCGCGCCTTGTGCGCCAGTGGTGCGTTCTGCTGCGCGTGCGCTTTGGTCGACACAGAAACAAGCCGTCCTTGCACGGTGCAAGCAATTGAAGTGAATGGGTTTCATAGCGCAGCGCTTTCCGCATTCCGTGTGAAAGACGCTTCGTACACCATCCTTTATCATTACTCCAACTAATGAGACAGACAGACAGTCAAGCTGTGTCAATCACAAATTTTTAGGCTACAGTGGGCCCACGGCTAAACAACAGAACTACAGAAGCGTGAGTTAGCCGGTTAGCAAGATATGTGCAGGGTTGTTACACAACATAACATACACAACTATGTATTTTGAACGATCGCTAGAAAATACAATCTTTGTAGATTCATCTTTTGGAAGTGAAT
>JAHKKF010535289.1:0-16911 GCA_019740295.1 Labeo calbasu | reverse complement strand
GAGCAAATTGTTTGCAACGTAGAAAGTGGGCGGACATTATGCAAATGTGTTACTTTGTGACGTGTAGCCGCAACAGAAAAAGATTCGAATTCCTGACGACTTGTTCAGGCGATTGTGAGCCGACTCTTTTTTTTGATAGACAATAACTATATTTATTGTGCACTATTGGCATGAAAGATCATATTTGAAAAGGCGTAATAGGAGCACTTTAAATCATGGAGACTCAAATGTTTGCTTTCCTGTGATGTTTTGATCATTGTAGTAGTGAAGTATTGTAAAGTAACATGAGTTAATATAAGAATAGCTTTTATGAAGTTATTAAAATAAATAAGTTTTTGTTAATTGTTTATATATTATTTTAATATTTTAATGATATATTTTTCAAATATTGTTTTAATTTTTTAATTATTATTTTATATTAAAATAAATTAATAATATATAATTATAAATTTAATATATGATTTTAGATTTTGAAAAATTCCAAAAATACATTTTTGAGGGGTTGAAGTCAAAAGCTTTGTGGAAAAAACCTTACTGCTGTAGTTGACTTACATTGAAGTAGGGTTGGAGAAAGTGTTTAACCATCAGAAAAATGACCTTAAAACTGATACATTTACGGTTGAAGTCAAAAGTTTACATACACCTTGCTGAATCTGCAAAATGTTAATTATGTTACCAAAATAAGAGGGATCATACAAATTGCTGTGGATTTTCAGCATTTTTGTGTATTTTAACCCTTTCCAACAATGACTGTATGATTGTAAGATCCATCTTTTTACAATGAAGACAACTGAGGGACTCATATGCAACTACTACAGAAGGTTCAAACGCTCACTGATGCTTCAGAAGGAGAAACCATGCATTTAAACTTTCTGAATTTGAAGATTAGGGTAAATTTAAGCTGAAAGAGACATGTAAGTATCTTCTGTAGCTTCTGAAAGGCAGTACTAAATGGAAAAATGTATTTAGGCAAAATTGTGTTCAAAAGTTTACACCCGCTCTTAATGCATCATTTTGTTCTTTCTGGAGCATCAGTGAGTGTTTGAACTTTCTGTAATAGTTGCATATGAGTCTCAGTCAATCACTGTAAAAAGGTGGATCTCAAAATCATAGTTATTGTTGGTAAGCTATCAAATACACAAAAGTGCTGAAAAAAAGCACAGAATTTGTGGAACCTGAAGGATTGATAACACAGATGTGGATCATTCAGGTAACAACACAGTATTTAGAATCAAGTGTATGTAAACTTTTAAACTGGGCCATTTTTATAAATTCAACTGTTATTTTTTTCTTGTGGACTATATGTAAATGTCTTTTATGTTAAATATCTTATTAAGGTCAGTACTAAATAAAAAATAACATGCATTTTGTATGATCCCTGTTTTTTTGGTAAAATAATTAACATTTTGCAGATTCTGCAAGGTGTATGTAAACTTTTGACTTCAACTCTATACTTAAGCTTTATGTTCCTCATATGTGTCCTAGGAACCTTTCTGTGTTCAGCACCCCGGCGTGTGTGAGGAAGACTCCCTCCAGGGCAAGCAGGATGTTCACGCTCTCCACTAAATCTCCTCCCCCAAAGGTGCCCCAGCCTGAGAGGCTGGACGAGGTGTACGAGGCCCTGAAGAGAGGACTGCAGTATGTACACAAATATGTGCATTTTAAATTTGCATATTAGCCGTTACTTTTAATTTAGACACGTAATACAGTGTGTTATCAGTTGCTCACACTCTCAGAGAGCTGTTGTAAAACACAATTACGCTCGCCGTAAAACATTAGTCACTGACAGTGGCACAGATACTGTTAGCTGATGTACATACTTCTACAGATCCTACCTGCAGGTCCATCAGATGGAGCTGGACAGTCTGAGCAGACAAATGAAGGAGTCTAAGAGAAACTCTCGCTTGGTAAGTCTTAACAAAAATAAAACACACACAGTTTAGAAGTTTGGGAACAGTAAGATTTTTAATGTTTTTTAAAGAAGTCTCTTATGCTCATCAAGGCTGCATTTACTTGCGTGATCAAAAACACTGAAAAAAAACAGTAATATTGTTACGTGTATTATAAATATTATTACAGTTTAAAATAATAATTTTCTATTTTAATATAGTTTAAAATATAATTTATTCCTGTGATGCAAAGCTGAATTTTTTTCAACTATTACTCCAATCTTCAGCGTCACATGATCCGTCCGAAGTCATTCCAATATGCTGATTTATTACTTTTATCATCAGTGTTGGCTACGGTTGTGCTGGCAAAACTTTTTTGGATCCTGTGATAGTTTTTTTGATTCTTTGAATAAAAAGTTCTTTTCTAACAATATAAGCTAGTCTTTGCTATCACTTTTTTTCAATTTGACGCATCCTTGGTGAATAAAAATATTAAGTTCTTTCAAAAATAGAAAGAATAAAAATGTACTTTTAAATGGTAGTTTATATTGTTACAAAAGATTTCTATTTTAAATAAATGCTGTTCTTTTAAACTTTTTATTTATTAAAGAATACTGGAAAAAATATCACAGTTTCCAACAATATATTAAGCTGTTTTAACATTGGTAATAAATCAGTATATCAGAATGATTTCTGAAGATCATGTGACACTAAAGACTGGAGTAATGATGCTGAAAATTCAGCTTTGCATCACAGGAATAAATTACATTTTAAAATATATTCACACAGCTATTTTTACATTGAAATAATATTTCAGAATATTACTGTTTTTTTCTGGATTTTTGATCAAATAAATGCATAAGAATCTTCTTTAAAAAACATTAAAAATCTTACTGATCCCAAACTTTTGAACGGCAGTGTGTGTATAGATATAACTTTTCTGTCTTTTTTGATGTTAATGTCTGATTTGTAATATCTCTGTTGCTCGTTTACAGGGTTTTTTGTATGAACTTGACAAGGTGAGTGGAGTATTTCTTTCTTTCCTTTTCAGTTTTGGCTTAGAGACACTCAAATAAGCCTAGTACCGCAATTCCTTTTACTCCATTATTTTTTTTTTATTATAGAGTGGCTAATGCCTCTTAGTAATATAATGTTCTCTTTTCTCTCAGCAAGTGAAAGTAATCGAGAGATTTATGAGACGGCTGGAGTTTCATCTGAGTAAGGTAAGCTAGCCGTTTAACTGAAATGCAAATCATTTGTGTAAAGCATAGCTATGCAAATATTTTGAATGCAAAAGTGGTATATAATGCCCCCCAAAATTTTATATTCATGAATTTTATAAAAGTAGGATATAATTGAAAAAGTGTACTCAGGTACTTTTTACTTGATGGATATACCATCTGACATTTTTTGATATCAGAATGGTTTAAATATTTTGACGTGAAATCAACCTTAAATCACATATTGCATTTTTAACTAGATGGAATATTTCTGAGCAGACACCAGGATGTGCCACTCATGTCAACAGAGTTGCGTGTGTGTATTGTAGTTCAGCAGGTCTGTTCTTGTTCAGATGACTGTGTGTTGGTGACTGCCCTTGCATGGCCCAGTGGCCCCGATAACAGCCTCTGTACGGTTGTGAACATGCGTTCATGCACGTACGTGTCTGCGTCTAAACAGTGACTTATTTTCCTGATATATAGTCACCTACAGGATATACAGCGAAGCATAATCCTCCCTTTCACAGAGGATGCATTCTCAATTTTTTTGTTTTTGTTACGCACATGGATGCTCACACACTGCAGGGGACACGGGTCACAGGCAGAGGACAGCTTCAGGGGCTGCTTGCATTCTTGGCTTGTTTGGGGAGCGGTTAAACCCTCCACTGTCTGAACTAACAGCCTAAACTAACCCAAGCCAGCTGTACTACAGGAAGAGGCCTTCCTCTCTATCCTCCTCTTCCTCTCTTTCCTTCACAGCCTCATTTCATGTGTGATTAGTGTGCGTTTTATGAGCGGAGGGCACTGCAGGGAGTCTCCATGCTTTTGCTGGGTCATATATGTTGGGCCTCTGTTTTAGCGGAGGAGGGGTAACGTGAGAGAAAGCACCAAATAAAAACGTAATATTAAGTGACTTTGGTAAGAGACAGTCCAAAAAACTTTCAGATGCTTTGTTTGTAGGGATGGTGGTGTTTGTTGTATTGGCTATGGACTGCAATAAGTGTGCATGAAGAGGCGTGTTGGTATCAGTTTTGTGTAGCAGTGTGTGTTAGCAGAAGAGGCGCTTGTCATAACTCTGTGAAACTTATGACTGTCCCGCTGACTCCCTGCCAGTATGCTGGAACAGGCTCACTGGACGGATACTAACCACCTCCAGATGGACACACTGAGAGGAATATTTTCCTTCTCTCGCTTTATGTCTTTCCTTCGTCCCTTTTTGGTTATTGCAGGAAACCTTTTAGGGGCTGCTAGTATTGTGTGTTTGTATTTCTCAACTTGTGCGTTTATGCGTATGTGTTAACAACCAGTATGCGGATGCTGTAGAATACTGCTGCTGCAGATTTTTAAAAAAGAAATTAATACTTTTAACCAGCAAGGATTAATTCAGTTGATCAAAAGTGACAAATACAGCTTCCTATTCATGTAGCACAAATGTATCACCGTTTCCACAAAAATATTAAGCAGCATAACTGTTTTCAACATTGATAATAATAATAAATGTTTCTTGAGCAATAAGTCAGCCTATTACAATAACTTCTAAAGAATTATTTGACACTGAAAACTGAAGTAATTTTTGCTGAAAATTCAGCCTTTTAATTAATAATTCAGGTTTTAATTAATAATTATTTTAAAATGAAATTATTGCAACCTATTTTTAATTTACAACCCAATCGCTATATCTACAAGAAAAACCTGTGTTCATCAATTAAACAAAAATTAGGGTTAAAAAAAAATCAGTTATTAATTTGATTTTCTTGCATAGAACTAAATAAAAATAATATATGTTGGTAAAGTGAATCCAGTTCTGAACTGGAATTCACTTCAGCTTAGTGTTTGTGAACTTAATTCACTTCAGAACTGAGCTTAGAGCTCAGAGTTTGTAAACTGAATCTATTTTAGAACTTAAATTAACTTCAGCTTAATGTTAGTAAAGTGAATCCACTTCAAAACTGAAATTCACTTCGGCTTAGTGTTAGTAAAGTGAATCCACTTTAGCACTGAAATTCACTTCAACTCTGTGTTTTTATGAACTGAATCCAATTCAGATCTGATAATCACTTCATCTTAGTGTTGGTAAAGTGAATCCAATTCTGAAGTGAAATTGACTTCAGCAAAGTGTTTGTGAACTGAATCCACTTCAGAACTGAAATTAACTTCAGCTTAATCTTGGTAAAATAAATCCAATTCAGAACTGAAATTCACTTCAACTCTGTGTTTTTATGAACTGAATCCAATTCAGATCTGATAATCACTTCAGCTTAGTGTTGGTAAAGTGAATCCAATTCTGAACTGAAATTCACTACAGCTTAGTGTTTGTGAAATTAATCCACTTCAAAACTAAAATTAACTTCAGCCTTAGTGTTTGTAAACTAGATCCACTTTAGAACAGAAATTAACTTCAGCTTAGCGTTTGTGAACTGAATCCACTTCAGAACTGAAATTAACTTCAGCTTAGTGTTTGTAAACTAGATCCACTTTTGAACTGATAATTAATTCAGCTTAATGTTAGTAAAGTAAATCCAATTCTGAACTCAAATTCACTACAGCTTAGTGTTTGTAAACTAAATCCACTTTAGAACAGAAATTAACTTAAGCTTAGTGTTTGTGAACTGAATCCACTTCAGAAATGAAACTCACTTCAGCTTAGTGTTAGTGAAGTATCTCCAATTCAGAACTGAAATTCACTTCAGCTGTTTGTGGACTGAATCAACTCGCATTTTTTAAATTCAGTATCATTAAAATAATTGAGCTAAACTAAAAAGTCGTACAAAATTACTTTATATTGTCATTAAAAAGCGTTTTCGGGTTTGGTTTACCGCCAAGTGCATCCAGGATTTGCGGTTTCCAGTGAGGCCCAGAATTTCATTTCAGTGCATTCTTAACAAAAAGCCTAAATACTGCCATTCTTTGCAAAGCTTAAACAGTGGTGTTTCTGTGATTATACTCAGTTGAGTACAGATTTTTATTGTCATAATCCTCCTTATACACCTCCCTTCTCCTGCTGAACATTCTTCCTGTGAATTGAATGGAGCTTTCATACTGTTTGTATGTTTCTCATTCATTCATACTCATTTACAATGGACAGCTGATTCTTTTTCTAATCTCTGAATTGCAGGACTCGTGCTGAGAATAATTACCAAATTACTGATAATGTCTCTTATTCTAAACATCTGCCTAAATTTTAGTTGACATTATGTGGAGATTTAACAGTTTCCTGTCTCCATTGCTGACTTCCACATTTGCAGACCTGCTCAAGGTGTTGTGGATAGATCAATAAAATCTAAATTACTTATATTGGAGACAATGAGGCCCAGCAGGAAGTACAGGGCAAAAAAAGATTTAACAACAAGATGTTGTGGTTTGTGCATGTGTGTGCATATGCAATTAATCAGTCAGTGTCACCATCTGGATGCAGACTAAACTGTTGCTACCTCGTTAAGTCATTAAAATGCTGATCTTAATTGGAAAATTCAACTTAAGTAGCAGCTGTGTTTTGAGACATGGTAGTTATTTTGTAGCTGCTCTAAGATGATCATTATTTAAGCACCATGTTACAAAATCCAGATTGACCGATTTAAACTGGTATGACCTGCTAGTTTTTTGTTGGTTGAAGGGGCAAAATTTTCTTATTCGGGATTACTTAAAACAAAATACATTTTGATCAGCGAAAATGTTAGATAATAATAATGAATTTCCATGTAATTACCAGCTTTTCGGCAGGAAATGTTATTTGAGACATTTGTTATGAACACACATCATTATTGTACATAATTAATATGTTTTCATTGATTGTTTCATTGGGGTGTTGCGTGTGTGTCTGCAGATTGACGAGCTCTATGAGGCCTACTGTATGCAGCGCAGACTGAGAGACGGAGCCGATAAGATGGTGAAGGCTTACACAGCCTCTCCAGGCAGCCGGGAGGCCAGAGAAAGTCTGTCTGAAGCTAACAAGAGCTTCAAAGAGTACACAGAGGTAAGAGTGTATGGTTAGATGAAAGTATGGGTGGAAGAGGAAGAAGAATTATGGACTTTGTCAACACAGACCAGAACAAAGACAAGATTAGAGTAGACAGTGTATGCAGGATTTAAAAGAGTTCGGAACTCTTTGTGAATACACTTTAGAGCTACAGTTAGTTTCAGCTTATTGCTAGTAACCTGAAACCACTTTAGAACAGCTTAGTGTTAGTAAACCATTCCACTTTAGAACTAAACATTTTTCCAGTTTGTTTTTGAACTGAATCTACTTCAAAACTGAAGTTAACTTCAGCTTAGTATTAATAAACTGAATCCACTTCAAAACTAAAACTCACTTCAGCTTCGTTTTTGTGAACTGAATCCAATTCAGAGCTGAAATTCACTTCAGCTTTGTGTTAGTAAAGTTAATCCACTTCAGAACTAAAACTCACTTCAGCTTAATTTTGTGAACTGAATGCACTTCAGAACTGAAATTCACTTCAGCTTAGTGTTTGTAAACTGAATCCACTTCAGAATTGAAATTCACTTCAGCTTAGTGTTTTAAACTAAATTCTACTTCAGAACTGAAATTAATTTCAGTTTTGTGTTTGTGACCTGAATGCACTTCAGAACTGAAATTCACTTCAGTTAAGTGTTAATAAACTAAATCCAATTCAGAGCTGAAATTCACTTCAGCTTTGCGTATGTGAAATGAAGTCACTTTAGAACGGAAATTCGCTTCAACTTAGTGTTTGTGAACTGAATCTACTTCAGAATTGAAATTAAGTTCAGCTTAGTGTTTTTAAACTGAGTCTACTTCAGAACTGAAATTCACTTTAGTTAAGTGTTAATAAACTAAATCCAATTCAGAGCTGAAATTCACTTCAGCTTTGTGTATGTGAAATGAAGTCACTTTAGAACTGAAATTCCCTTCAGCTTAGTGTTTGTGAACTGAATCTACATCAGAACTGAAATTAATTTCAGTGTAATGTTAAAGTAAATCCAATTTAGAATTGAAATTCACTTCAGCTTAGTGTTTTTAAACTGAATCTACTTCAGAACTGAAATTAATTTCATCTTAGTGTTTGTTAACTGAATCCACCTTAGAACGGAAATTTATTTTAACTTAGTGTTAGTAAAGTGCATCTAAATCAAAACTGAAATTCACTTCAGCTCAGTATTAGTAAAGTAAATCTAAATTAAAACTGAAATTCACTTCAGCTCAGTGTAAGTAAAGTGAATCTACTCCAGAACTGAAATTCACTTAATCCCAGTGTTTGTGAACTGAATCCACCTCAACTAAAATTCACTTCAGGTTAACGTTTATGAACTGAATTCAATTCAGCTTGGCGTTTGTGAACCGAATACACTTCAGAACTGAAATCCACCTCAGCTTAGTGTTAGTAAAGTGAATCCAATTCAGAACTGAAATTCACTTCAGTTTGGTAATAGTTAATTGAACCCACTTATGTTCACGTCACGAGGGACTGGAGTAAACAATGAAATCATTTATTTACAGCGGTAAGATAAACATGAACAGATTAATATAGAAATAATTTTGCAGTGTGGTTCCGGTAAAATTACCACTCTGAAAAATGTCATTAGTTTTATTACATTATCGGGAAGTTGAGACTAACATTTTACTGATTATGGCTTATGCCACAGTTTTTTGCATCCAGGCAGATGCATACAGGGCAGAACTAGACTCATTCGATATGCTCATGGAAATAATGCAGGGAGGCAATCTGATTAAGAGAGACAGCCTTTCCCAGTCAAGTGCTTTTCATTACCCTAATGGTTGCTGCAAGACACATTCTACTGTAGGATTCTCCATCCTGGCTATTACTGTTTGCTGAATACTGTATATATTATGTCCTGCCAACTATTTTTTAATTAAGTGAAGAGTATGCATTATTCCATGATAAACGGTTAGTGTGCTACATCATTGTTTCTACGCATAGCATGTTTATTTCTCTCATGCCTGCCACCTTAGTTTCTTTTCCACTGTGTATTTACCTACTATCTATGTCTCTGTCCCTGCAGAATATGTGCATGCTAGAGAGTGAGCTGGAGAATCAGCTGGGGGAATTCCATGTCAAAATGAAAGGTAAGACAGCCTCTGTATATTCTTTTAATTTTCTATAGTTTCTTATCACATATCTGGTTTAATTTCTGTTTCATGATCTTACCAGTGTGCCGTGTTTAAATGTTGGCATGCTTTTGTTTCAGGCTTGGCGGGTTTTGCACGACTTTGTGCTGGTGATCAGTATGAGGTGAGCTGCTTCTGCTGTTATAATTAACCTTCTCTGTCATTTATAGTCAGCATGAAATCTCATTGTGCACAATTCATCAGTGCGCACAGTTTCATAATCTTTAATCAAAATGGCAGTTATTGTAATGAAGATACAGCAATCCATCTATCCTGATTCCTGAGTCAAAATATTAATCTGTTCCACAACTGCAAACTTGCATTCAGGTCTGATTCAGGTCGCACAGTAAACATTTAATGTTGCCCTCTCTCTATCTTCACATACATCATGTCCTTATGATGCTTTCTTGACGTCATTTGTGATCTGCTTTGAACTGTCAGCATGAGATATGACAGATAGTAGTGATTGGCATGGCAATCTATGAGCTACAACCATTGCGCCCGTAAGCTAGCATTGGATGAAAGCGTCCGCTAAATGACTGGTTACGAGAGAGACAGACACAGACAGATCTCGGCATCTGCTCCGTGCAGTGAAGAACAGATTTGGGGAGGCGTAGGATAATTAAAGAGGGGCGAATGTTAATGTGTCGGCCCCACCTCCACCTGTTTAACATGCAAGAACTTTAAAGTGACTGACAGGCCAATCAATGCAGTGAGTCAGCACAGTCTGCTCAGCAAGAGCCCTCTGAGATGTGACAGGAGGGAGGTGGTGTGAAAAAGAACAAGAAATTGACTCGTGAAGATCTAGAAATGGATGAAAGAGTGGGTGGTAGAGACTTGTTTTTTATTCAGCCCATCTGTTATTCTCACTCTGTTCATTGCTTTTACTGTGAAAAAAAACAAAAAAAAACAGACAAACATTCTTTCTCCACCACATGAATGAATAAATAATCAGTTATTGAAAAGTTTGTCATTTCTATGAGATGTTTTTAATACAAGAACAAAAACAAAGGGATATGAAATATACATTAATTAAAAAGGAAACCCTGGGTATTAAGACTTGAATGGCTTAATGTTACGTAAATGATGTCTCATTAAAGATTTATGTTATTTAAAAAATCTACATTGTTTTATACATACAGTTAGTTAAAAGTTTACATACATCTTGCAGAATAAGCAAAATGTTATTTTACCAAAATAAAAGAGATCATACAAAATGCATGTTATTTTTTATTTAGTACTGACCTGAATTAGATATTTTACATAAAAGACCAGTTCAAAAGTTTACATACACTTGATTCTTAGTACTGTTACTACCTGAATGATCCAAATCTTTTTTTTTTTTTTTGTTTAGTGATAGTTGTTCATGAGTCCCTTGTTTGTCCTAAACAGTTAAACTGCCTGCTGTTCTTCAGAAAAGTCCTTTAGGTCCCACAAATTCTTTGGTTTTTCAGCATTCAGCTCTTTCCAATAACTGTATGATTTTAAGATCCATCTTTTCACACTGAGGGACTCATATACAACTGTTACAGAAGGCTCACTGATGCTTCAGAAGGAAACACAATGCGTTAAGAGCCGGGGGTGAAAACTTTTAAACAGAATGAAGATGTGTACTTTTTTTGTATTTTTTTTTTTTTTATACATATTTCTTAAATTTCTCATTCAGGCCAGTACTAAATAAAAAATAACATGCGTTTTGTATGATCCCTCTTATTTTGGTCAAATAATTAACATTTTGCAGATTCTGCAAGGTGTCTGTGAACTTTTGAATTAAACTGTGTTTTGGACTGTGGGGGCTACTAGATGCCGTACTAACAGGACGTAAACATGCCGATGCTTGTCATGATGCTGTAGCCACTGAAGGAGTTTCTCAGCACAGATTTCACTCGATATCTGGGGCGTTTAGACTCCTTGAGGGGAATATCAATGGTACAGCGTTTGGTTTAAGCCTACGTTTATATCCTTATATCCTGTAAGCTCTTTTAGTAGCTGTGGTCATCGTATCAGTATTTTAGTTGTGTATTCCAAATTGTCTTGCGGTAAAAATAGCAGCAGGTAGCGCCAGTAGCTCACCGAGTGCAACCATTTGACATCATCGAAATAATAGCACTCCCCCCATAGTCCAAAATACGTATAAAGGTTTTTTAAAATAACGTAAATCTTTTATAGATTTTCTACTACGTATTTCAGTAAGAGACATAATTTATGTTATATTAATACCCAGGGTTCCATTTAATATCTTTGTTTATAGCATTTTGGCAGATTTTGTGTGGTTTCAAGAATATTTTAAGGATGTTTTTTTTCTGTTGATTTTTCCACAGATCTTTATGAAGTACGGTCGCCAGCGGTGGAAACTGCGGGGTCGGATTGAAATCAATGGCAAGCAAGTCTGGGACAGTGAGGAGATGGTCTTCCTCCCCCTTATAACAGAGTTCCTGTCTATAAAGGTAGTTTTAATATAAAAACACAGTTACGTTCACTCTAGTCATATGTTCTTTCTGTCTTCCTTTCCTTCACACATACCATCAGTCTCTGCCCTTCCTGTCACACTCACATGTGCAGCACAGTCACATCAATCTGTAAGACATTAATGCACATAACAGCACAGCAGCTGGACTTTGACTTGTTTTTCTCTCCCAATGGTTCCATGACACATAACTGTCCTGGAATGATGTTCCCTTCGTCTCACATAGAGACAGGAAAACTGCATGGGGTAGAGTGAAGGGACGTTTGGACAAGACAGCAATATTAAAACGGACAGACTCTAGGGGAGGAATGAAGAGAATGCAGCTGATTTGTGTCACAATGTTTTCGAATGGCCCGAAAGATGTAAAAAATACTGTTGGGTCTGATTCAAAATACAGTGTGACTCTATGATTTGAAACCGTATGCCTGACCTGAAGATCCCAACTGTGTGCATTTAAAGGCAGTAGGAATTCACAATTGATCCTGTTAAAGGATAAAATTAAGTCATACAAATTTCCCAGTAAATAAGATGTCATTGTAACCTATATAACAAGTGATTACTAATATTGACAGGAACTCTTGACATTTTGCTGGTCATTAATCTAATGATGACATTTCATCGTAAATAAACATCTTGTATGTGGTTGTCAGGTGACGGAGCTGAAGAGTCTGGCCAATCACGTGGTGGTGGGAAGTGTCTCGTGTGAGACGAAGGACCTGTTTGCTGCCCTGCCCCAAACAGTAGCTGTGGATATCAATGATTTGGGCACCATTAAACTCAGCCTAGAGGTCACCTGGAAGTAAGTAAAGGATCATCATCTGGTGATAAAAATGAACATCAACTCCTATTAATCTCTCTTTTCTTCTATAGTCCATTCGACAAAGATGACCAGTCGTCCTCAGCTAGCACCGTGAACAAAGCTCCTACTGTCAACAAACGCTTCTCTACCTACAACCAGAGTCCTCCAGATACACCCTCTCTACGAGAGCAGGCCTTCTATGTGAGTCTGTCCATTCAGTGCACATACTAGTTTGACTGACCAAATATTTAAATCTAAATCCATTGTCACTTGAATGTTTACAGTGGGGTCCAAATGTTTATACAGTACATTTTTTTATTATAAAAATTAGGGTTGCCCTCAATTAAAGATTTTTCTGGTCGACTAGTAGACGTTCATTTTAAGCATTAGTCATTTATTAGTTGCACATTTATTAATAAACCATTTAAATCTTAATAATGAGACTTTAACTGCCTATATAGCGTAATACAAGCTTAAGCACACACACAAAAAAAGCTTGCCACAGTACACCAGCAGATGTAATATTTACAAATGCATCAGAGAAAAACAGCAAGGAGAATGCATTAACGTTTTAATAATTTATTAATAAACTAGTGCTTTTTTCGTTTTCGGCTTAATAGATGAAGTCGGCGACACTGACTCATCATCTCCGCAGTAGTGATGCGCCTGTATGTATGTTTCTTCCAAATACGTAATGTGAGAATATGTTTTCAGTTTGAATTGGTACATTTAAAAGTAGACATTTCACTCTCTGTAGATATATTTTTCATGTCTGTAAGACAAGAGTTTTGGAATGACGTGCTTAAGTTCACAAAGACCGAGACTGCAGAAACAGCATCCTGTTTGCTTTCATTATTTTACAAAAGCACAACGTTTTGTTGTTATTCTGAATGCACACAAATAACAGAGTCGTTACAGATTTGAAAGATGTGTTACTTTTATCTGTATGACCAAAAATGACAGAGTATTTTAAGAGCAAGTGACCGCACCGGTGCCTCCATCTGTGCTGCTGTTTAGCTTCCACACTCCACACAGACACTTGAATAGCTCACATTTTTCTAGGTTAACACATTACATGTAAAGTTGGTACTACATACATTTTTCAGATGAAAAGCCATATTTGAGGTCCATGAATGATAGGTGAGCGTTTGGAATGGATGTCTTCCTGTAGAAGTTTTTTTTCTGCGATAATAATAATAAAATTTTGGACGTCCAAGCCCCTTCTCTATAAACGGTTAGTCGATACAACTAAAAATACATTTATTTTTTACAAACAACCTAAATCTACAGTGGTTTTGAAGCTTGTATATTTAAATTTTATTACATAATTTAAAATAACTAAAAATATTTAATATTATAAACTATAATATTTACAATAATTTGCTAAATTTAACTTTATTTAAACTATTTAATCATTTCAATAAGTATGAAAAAAGTGAAAAAGTGAGAAATTTACATTTTTTTTTGAAGTATTTTCATGTACAATAGTTATAGAATCTTAAATGTCCTTGTTTTTATATTTTCCTAACTATTTAAATTCACGGAGTGTCTAAGTGGCAGATATAACTTGGTATTGTAGTACATTATAAAACAATATACAGTAATATCTTTTTTACCGCCTTCAGTGGAGAGTTTTTAACGCGATCGACCCGAGTTCAAATCCGCCTTTTGCCGAACTCGTTCTTCTCCCTTTTCACATATCACATCGGAAAGGCATTTGTTTTAAATAGAAATGAAGGAATTAATCAAAAAGTATAAAATAAACTGCCTCTTGGGTGTTTATCAGGTAGGCTTAGAGTTAGACTGGATACTGTTTTATAATGTACTACAATACTACAGTGCAGAAATCTGCAACTATTAGCACTAGTATAAATGGCATCTAACTGCTACACTTATTGCAGAGATGTACTACTGTTTTTACATAGTGTAAATAGAATCTATCGCTATTTGCACTGTGTAAATAGCATCTGTCGCTAGGAAAATATGCTGTTTTCACTTAGCGTAAATAGCATCTAATTGCTTTTTACACTTTGTGTAAAAAGCATTTATCACTATTTGCTCTTAGTGCAAATAGCAGCTGCCTTGTATTTAACCCTTTTTGTGTTTTAAGCTAACTTTTGAATCCCAAATGTTGAATATGTCCTCAGACAATTGGACTGTATATCTGCTTTCATAACCCACATGCTTCAAGGGTGATTCATTTAATATGAATTGATTCAAACCAAACATTTCTGCTAAGTGCCTACCATCATAATGTCGATATACCACTCATCTCTCTCCTCTGTTCTAATGGAAATCTCACAGTTCTCCAGACCCTCTGAAGATTTAAATTACCACAATAGGCTCCACGTAGATTTAATGGCAGTCATTTCTCAGAAGCATCTTAAACTCAGAAGGTCACGGTAACATAATGGCGCCATTTCAGGTCAACTCAGATGAGTTCGATGAAATGGGCGAAGTCTGAAAAGCTCATAACTTGCTAGGTCAGATTACCATAGATCACAAGTGATGTTAGCTCAAAATGCTCATGCTCTCCCGCTGACTGCGTGCAGACAGCTCCACGGAGCTTGATGTCCAAACAGCGCTGGTCTTTACTGGATGTGTTCAGAGACACGCTGACAGAGAAACTGACTCAGAGCTGCTCATGCAGCGATGTCACCTCGGTCCGCTTGGGGTCGTCTCTGCTTTCCAGCCATGTAAGTGCGGTCGGCCCGTAGATCTAGTTCTGTAGCTTTAGTTGATAGTCAGTAGTTGGCTGAAAAGGTGTGAGGAAAAACAGGTTTGGTAATGAGTAGTGTCTGCCGTCTGTCTAGGAAATTATAGTTGTTGTTGTAGTGATGATTTCCACTGTGTCCTGTCGTTACTGTCAGTTGTGTCTTTAATTAAATAGAGCAAATAGGAGTCTTGTGCATGTTATTCGTCGTCTGTCTGACTGTGTGACAATGGTAGCATCTACAGCCGTCAATAATGCATTCATTGATGCTGTTATTGTTTCGAAGGGTGGTCACATTAGCCCAGCAAGGGAAGTTAATTAGAGGGAGCAGGGAGTGTGTTAGTTCACTGGGCCTGACGCCAGTCTGCTCTCCGCTGTAATGAAGCTCCGTGTTCAAAGATACACACTAATGCTGAGTGACAGTGAACACACTCCTATCATCCTACTGTTGTCTCCTCTCCCTCCTAAACCTAGCCTGATGTCTGCTCACAGTCTTCAGATGTTATTATAGCGTATATCTCTCACTGTAGACTTTATAGTAGAGAATGAAATGATGGCCTTTCACATGACTCCATCAGGGCTTCAACAAAAGCATCTTGAAGGATATTTTTACAAAGTCTCTGTAAAGCAAGCTTCACTCAAATCAAGCACTTGAATAAGGGAAGACAGAAATCTAAAAATCTGAATCTAAAATAATGATTTCTATTTTAATATACATTAAAATCTAATTTATTCCTGTCATGCAAATCTGAATTTTCATCAGCCATTGCTCCAGTCTTAAGTGATCCTTAAGAAATCATTCTGATATGCTGATTTATTTTTATAACAACAGTTGTGCTGCCAAATATTCTTTTGGAACCTGTGATACTAAAAGAACAGCGTTTATTCAAAATATAAATCTTATCTAACAATTTATGTCTTTGCTATCACTTTTAATCAATTTAGCACATCCTTGCTGAATGCTGAAATATTAATTTCTTTCAAAAATAAAAAACAATTCTATTTTGAATAAATGCTGTAATGAAAATAAAAAAAGTGTCACAGGTACCAAAAAAATATTAAGCAGCACAACTGTTTCCAATATTGATAATAAATCAGCATATTAAAATGATTTCTGAAGAAACATGTGACACTGAAGACTGGAGTAGTGATGCTGAAAATTCAGCTTTGATCACAGGAATAAATTAGATTTTAATGTATATTAAAATAGAAAACCCTTACTTTACTTTGGAATAATATTAGAGACATAAGAAACTTCTTTAAAAAACATTAAAAATCTTACTGATCCCCAAACTTTTGAATGGCAGTGTATATTAATTTATCAATCAATGTTAAAAACGGTTGCACTGCATAATGTTTTTGTGAAAATGTCATACTTTTTTTTTTTTTTCAGGACTTTTTGCTATATATATATTGCAGTGGAATTGCGAAATCCAGTCATAAAAACTTCAGTTTAACTTGAAACTGTTGCAAATAGTATTACTGTTAATAAAGTTATTATTAAAACATTATTTTTAAGGATTATGTACCAGTAAATAAATTATAAAACCTTTTCTATGAAATTAATTAACTAGAGATGCTTTTGATTTTTACAATTTAATTCAAATATTAAAATAAGATCCAGAAAATTAATGGAAAACAGAATTTGAAAAATAAATAAATAAAACTGAATTTGAGAAAAAAATAAAACATATTTCATATGGTCTTAAAAATGTATTTT
>JAHKKF010535288.1:0-10445 GCA_019740295.1 Labeo calbasu | reverse complement strand
AAAAAAAAAAAAAAAAAAGTACTTTTACACTATAAAGTACTCACCTTCATGTCGTTCCAAACCCATACAACCTTCGTTCAACTTTAGAACACAAATTAAGATATTTTTGATGAAATCTGAGAGCTTTCTGATCTTGCATAGACAGCAGTGTAGACAGGAACGACATGAGGGTAAGTAATTACAGAATTTTCTTCTTTTTTGTCTCTTTAAGACACCCTAAAACCACTTAGAACATCTTAGAAACCACTTGGAAAATGTTAAAAACCACCTGAAAACCATTTAGAATATCTTAGGAACTATTCAGAACACCCAAGAAACCATCCCAGAATACCCTAGCAACCACTTAGAACATTCTAGCAACCGCCTAATCACTCTATTAACTACTTCAGAAATTACCCAGACATAATGAAATTACAGCACCTGCTTTCTACAGTTTAAACACTGGTTTATTTCTTCAGAATTTTTGAATTTTCTAAATGAGACTAATTACTTGTTTTCTCTCTGCCACCAGCTGTTACCTACAACATCTAATTATGGAGGGATTTAACAAATTTAAATGCACTAAAATATCAGAAGAAATATAAAAGAGCAAGTGTTCTTTTGAAAACGCGGCATACTGCAGCTGAAATGAAAATCTTGTCTTCGCTTGCTCACCCTCATGTCATTTCAGATCTGTACGACTTTTGTTTCGGAAGAAAGCTGGAGTCTGAAAAACATCAGACTCCACTGACCTTCATTACACAGACAGAAGCCACCGCTGCGCCATTTTTCAAAACATCTTCTTTTGTGTTAAAACACCTCCAACTACTTTAATTTTCATTCATGCATCTTTCGGGAGGCGACGAGAACGCCCAGCGCATTTTAGTCAGAGCCGCTTTAGCAGTGTGTCGGCAAAGTCAGTATTGTCTTTACAGCCGCTGCGCCTGAAGCCAAACCCCTACGCCTGATTCTGAGTTAAAGTACTTCATGCAGTGAAACCTCCCACTGCATTCAACTCCACCTCGAGCGAAAGTAGTTCAGAAGCAATTTAGATTCATAGGAAATGTCTTTTCGCTGTGAAATGCGAGGGTGCATGGGAGAAAAGCCCCCAGACCCTTTTGAAGTGGAGGCGGTCGCCTTCGCTGTGCACTTTGGGGCGTCAGCATGGGTCTCGCCGCGTGACGCATTCACCGCGCTCACCTTTCATGTCTGTATACGCGCCTGCAGTGATTAGAGCCGCTGAGTAGTTAAAATGCTTTCAGCAGAGACAGCAAGGACAGAGAGACATGAAATGTGTTGTGTAGAAATGAGAGATACTGCGAGGCAATAATGAACAAAAAACGACGGTATGTTTATTAGAATACAGTTCTGCTTACATAATCAGTGTAAAAAAGTCCTATTTGAAACCAGAAAATATCTTTAAAAACAATACACTGAGCTAGGAAACAAAAGTGCAGGTTATTAAATGAATAGTTCTCCCAAAAACGAAACTTTTACTCACCTTCATGTCATTCCAAACCCTTGCTTTCAGCTGTGCTGTGAAAAAAAAAAAGTGTTTTAGACCCCTTTTAAGTGCATTTTGACTTGTTTCAATATGTTACTTCTTAATTTTCCATTTTTGCAGCATGCAGTTAAAGGAGAAGTCCACTTCCAAAACAAAAAATTACAGATAATGTACTCACCCCCTTGTCATCCAAGATGTTCATGTCTTTCTTTCTTCAGTCGTAAAGAAATTGTGTTTTTTGAGGAAAACACTTTAGATTTTTCATATAATAGACTGACATGGTGCCCTGATTTTGAACTTCCAAAATGCAGTTTAAATGCGGCTTCAAACGATCCCAAATGCGGTTGTAAGTGATCCCAGCCGAGGAAGAAAGGTCTTATCTAGTGAAACAATTGGTTATTTTCATAAAAATATACTTTTTAATGCCAAACGCTCGTCTTGTCTTACTCTGCCTTGACTGTTTTTGTTCCGGTTCATGACAGTTAGGGTATGTCGAAAAACTCCCATCTCATGTTCTCCCTCAACTTCAAAATCGTCCTATATCGCTGTTTTACCTTTTTTGTTAAGGGTGTTCAATCTTCTTTGCATGTTCATTTTGCAAAGACTGGGTCTGTACTTCTGCAGCGATGTAGGATGATTTTGAAATGATTTTTGAAGTTGAGGGAAAAAATACGATTGGAGGAATACACGGAGTTCAGGCAGAGCAAGACAAGACGAGCGTTTGAGATTAAAAAAATATTTCAATTTTATTATTTTTATGAAAATAACTGATCGTTTCGCTAGATAAGACCCTTTACAACTTCATTTGGGATCATCTGAAGCCGCATTTAAACTGCATTTTGGAAGTTCGAACTCGGGGCACCATACCAGTCCATTATATGGAGAAAAATCCTGAAATGTTTTCCTCAAAAAACATAATTTCTTCACGACTGAAGAAAGAAAGACATGAACATCTTGGGTGACAAGGGGGTGAGTACATTATCTGTAAATTTTTGTTCTGAAGTGGACATCTCCTTTAAACATTCTTAAAAAATAATAAACTGATCTGAGAAACAAAATTGCAGGTTTTTAAATGAATAGTTCACCTAAAATACAAGTTCTCTCACCATTTAGTTACCTGTATGACATACATTCTGCTGTTTTTGTTCCCATTATCCATGCAATGAAAGTCAATAGGGTCCAAAGTTGTTTAGACCCCTTTTTGTTCCATTATTTTATTTTTCAATTTTCCATTTCTGCAGCATACAGTTATTATAATTAATTACCATCTCAAAAGGCACTATTGACCTGAATTCACCCTAAAATAAGTTTTGGATTATCTGTTATATGACACATTTCTGATACTGATTATATGATGATAAATTCTTGCAAATAGCTCTTTGAATTGCTTTATGGTCATAGATTAATGATAAATGGCCTTGGAGAGTTTTTTTTTTTCTCTTCTTTTACACAGTTTTTTTTTTTGGTTTAGACACTGGTTGCATTGGTTCTGTTGTCACTTTTGTCATGACCTGACATGATAAAATATGCTATGTGCAATCATCAGTTACTCATCATATCACCCAAACCTTTTTCATCAAACACAAGAAGTGTTTAGCAGAATTTTTAATGAAAATAACCAATAACCAGGGTCTGTAAAGCTCAAAAAAATGACAAAAGTACCATTAAAATAGCATAAAAATAATCCAAACAACAGTATTTCAAGTATTCTGAAGCCATATGACTTATACAACTTATACAAAATATAGCACCAGTCATAGGGACAAATTTTATGGTGGTTTTTCATAATCTATGAAGATTAAACTAAATTTGGAAGAATAAAAATAAACAAATAAATCATGATTTTTGGGTGATATACACCTTTAAAGAAATTATTCCACATGTTTAGGTGCCAGGCTGAGGCATATTCACACATGGGTTAATTCATCCAGTGTGAATGAAAGAATGAGAGTGTTTGGAAATCCTCATGTGGGAGGGAAAAGGGGAGTTTGAGATGCAGCGAAGGCAGGAAACAGCAGCCGCAATTTGTAAATGCAAATTCAGCTCAGTTGAGCATGTACCCGCTGCTGAAGAGAAAGACTTGTGTGTGTGTGTGTGTGGAGGGAGCAGAGCAGAGCATGGAGATGTTCCTGCGTCATTCAAAAGAAAAGGAATGGATGTGCATCTATAAATCAGTAGCGTTAGTACGGAGGGGGTCTCGTTTGAGCATGCAGATGAAAATACATTTAACTTTAATGAAGTTTTAGACTCAAAGTGTTTATTTTTCGTCTCATTGATGCTATAAAAGGATGAAATCATTATTTTGTCATTTGAATGTGGATTTAGACAAACAAGAAGAAATGTGAATAAAATGAGGTTCCTCAACTTCAAATAAAAGCAGCTCTGAAACTTCATCTCCAAACAGTTTGTCAGTGTTGAGATTTGAAAGAGAATGTGCAAATATGCATCAGAAAGTATGGAAGTTTCTGCCACTGAACAAAAAATAAAAAAGAGACTTTTTTTTTTTTTCACAGAACTGTAAGATATAAACTTGCAATTGTGAGTTATAAAGTCAGAATTGTGAGATATAAATTTACTGATTTTTTCTCAGAATTTGTTTTCTTGCAAATGTGAGTTTATATCTTGCAATTCTGACTTTTTTCTCACAATTCTGAGAAAAAACTGCAATTGTGACTTAGAAAATCCAATTTTTTGGATATATCACACAATTCTGATGTAATAATTTGTAATTTTGTGTTATAAAGTCCGAACCGTGCTATTTTGAGAAAAAATGTCAGAATTTTGAGTTTATTTCTTGCAAAACTGACTTTATAACTGGCAATTGCAAGTTTAGTAGCTGCAAAATGATTAAATACACCATGTGAGTAAATTAATGATCACAATTAATAATTATATGTATTTTTTAAAGAAATTAGTACTTTCATTCTGCAAGAACACATTCAGTCAAAAGTAACAGTAAAGATAATTGTAAAAGTTGTTCTTTGATTTTTTTTTTTCCTGAAAATCTATCATAGTTTCTACAAAAATATGAAGCAGCACAAATGTTTTCAGCATTAATAATAATTAGAAATGTTTCTTGAACAGCATATTAGAATGATTTCTGAAGGATCATGTGACATTGAATACTGTAGTAATGATGCTGAAAATTCTGCTTTGCATCACATGAACAAATTACATTTTAAAATATATTCAAACAGAAAATACTTATTTTAAACTGTAATACTGTAACAATATTACTGTTTTTAATCAAATAAATACAGCCTTGGTGAACAAAAGATAAGTCTTTCAAAAAATATTAAAAAATCTTACCAACCCCAAACTTTTGAATGATAGAGTGCAGCTTCAAACATGGCTCCTCTAATCAGATTTGGCCAAACTCCTTGAAAAACTCTTTGAAAAAAAGGTGGCTGATGAATTTCCAGAGCTGGAATCTAGACAGAGAAGCTGTGTAAATATAAGAGAGATTTCTTTTGTGTTACTATATCACTCCCATAGTTCCATGTGGGAACTATTATGAAGTCTTCATGACTAGAAAACAGTTATAATTAAGAATGAGTGCCTAAACGCATAGATTTGCATGCTTTTACAGCTATATGGAAGTGCAGGACAAACCTTGACTTTATGTGTCTAGAGGCCGTTGACACTGAGTGATCCATCAGCGGCCCCTAAGGACACATTTCCCAGCCATCAGCTGCTGCTCCAGTCAGTCAGTTTGCTGTGGTCACCATCCATGATAGCGTTCACGCTGCGACAGTCGTACAAATGCGAGCCGACACTTCCAGCACATTTAGTTGTGGCCTCTCCTATCTGACATCATCCATAATGGACAGCGCTCCTCTGAAGGACAGACACTCTGAGAGTCTCTGTGGAAGTCAATGATAAAGATGTACAAGTGCTTAAAAAGTTTTTTATGTTCAATAAATAAGCTGTTATTTAAAAAAAAAAAAAAAAAAAACTTTTTACAAAATGCCTGATTTCCTGAATGGAGAATTACAATTCAAAATTTGAATGCTGCAATTAAGATTTCATATTTAAATTTTGGAATTACGATTCAAATTTGAATGTTTGTAGACTAAAATCTAAATTCCTTTATAACTATTTAGATATATTTGGCATTATACTTCAAAATAATATTAAGAGCAACAACAACAATACTTTTGCAACAGAATTGCACACTGTTTATTCATATTTTTAAAAAATGTAAATAAAAACAACATTTTATAAATAATAATCATATATAGAGAAATATGCAGTTTGAAACTATATCTGATTATTATTATTTTAAAAAACAATAATACAACAGCTTATTCATACATCCATACTTCTCTTGTAAACTGGGATAGAGCAGATCTTCTGTGAAAATCAACTTAAATTCGAAATCTGTTCTGGGTTTGCGATGATACGACTATTTCTGTAGACTTTATATAACACACATTTTACAAGATGAAATGTGGCTAAAATAACTGAATTACTCCAATTTCTTACACCAGGGAGCCAAGAGGAGGGACAATTACACACATGCTCTTGATTTAAATCACAGTACAGTCAGAGCCGTAAGACAGCAGTGCGAATGAAAGAGCTTTTTAAATGTGAACTGTGTGATTTCTTTGCTGCAAATGGCATGGAAAACTCCCACAGTTTGATGAGGACACCAGCACATCACAAACACAACATACATGCTCACCAAGGCTGCATTTATTCGATTGGTAAGTTAGTATGATCATTTTAATACAGATATATTTTGAAATATTATTGCGATTTAAAATAACTGTTTGCTAGGTTAATATATTTAAAAGTTTAATTAAGTTGGTTTCAGAAATTTACCAATTTAGTGAAATGCCATTTAAGCTTCTTTTTCTTAGACTAAATTTGGACTGTATCTCCTCCTAGAGTTTTCAAGGTACAACCACCCAACTTGGGTCTGACTCGGATTGTTATATCTTTTCTAATTGATTGGACTAACAATTTTCATTAAACAGACAATCAAAACTACGAAAAATCCCATAGACTTTCAGTGAGGGGGTCAAAACTTTTGTACAATAAGACCTAGGGAGTGTTTAAGCTGTCTATCACTAGCAAAGCTTGATGACTATCCTAGAACAACATGCTAAATCATGTTAACATATTAAACATATTTGCAATAATAATGCTAAAAACATGCCAAAAAAAAAAAAAAAAAAAAATGCTGGCAACATGTTAATCATGCTAGAAACATGTTAGCTACATGATAACAACATGCTTAAAAACATATTAACAATATGCTAATCAGGAAAAAACATGCCAACAACATCCTGATCATACTAGAAGCATTGTAACAATGTACATGCTAAAATGTTAATCATGTTTCCAACATGCAAACATGCTAACCATTCTAACATGCTAAAACATGCTAGCAGCATGCTACAAACATTTTAGAAACATGCTAATCATGCTAGCAACACGCTAATCATGCTATAAACATGACTAACAACATGCTAACAAAATGTAAATTATGTTGGAAACATGCTAATTAGTCTAACAACATGCTAAACATAGCAGCATGCTAATCATGTTATAAAGATGCTAACAACATGCGGATCATGTTAGAAACTTATTACAAACATGCTAATCATGCTAGCAACATGATAATCATGTTAGAATCATGCTAGCAACATGCTAATCATGCTATAAACATTATTTGCAAATGCTAGCAACATGATAATCATGTTAGAAACATGTTAAAAAACACACCAATCATGCTACAAACATTATTAACAACATGCTAGCAACATGCTAGTCATGCAAGAAACATGTTTGCAACATGCTAATCATGCTAGAAACATTATTAACAAATGCTAGCAGCATGCTAACCATGTTAGAAGCAACGTCAATCATGCTATAAACATTACTAACAACATGCTAGCAACATGTTAGTCATACTAAAAAACATTTTAGCACCACGCTAATCATGCTAGAAACATTATTAGCAAATGTTGGCAACATGCTAATCATGCTAAAAACATGCTAACAACATGCTAACAAAATGCTAATCATACTAAAATTAGCAACGTGTTAGCAACATGTCAATCACGTTATAAATGTTATTAGCGATATGCTAATCATGCTAAAACATGCTAGTAACATGATACTCAATAAAAACATGGTAACAACATGCTAATCATGCTACAACATGCTAGCAACATCTATACAACTTTTAAACTTCAAGCTTTTACAACTGCTTCATATGCTAGGCTTTCTCACGACAACTTCAACGTTTGTTCGCAAACTTACTAATCTATTTTATTTTTGTGATCAAAGCTGAATTTTCAGCACCATTACTCCAGTCTTCAGTGTGACATGATCCTTCGCAAGTCATTCAAATGATTGATTCTGATTACTATTAATTTTAAAACAATTGTGCTGCTTTGTATTTTTGTATAAATCATGACACATTTGTTTTTCAGGACTCATTGATGAATAAAAAGTGAATGAACAACATTAATTTAAATAGAAATCTTTTGTGAAATTATAAATATCTTTACTGTTACTTTTGATTAATGTAATGTGTAAATAAATAAAACCGGTTTTACAAAATTTTGAACGGTAATGTATTAGCGGCCAGCATTATCACTTGGAACTGAAGCAAAAAAGCCTTCAGCCATGGCACAAATGAAAGCTTTTCTGTAGAAAGTCTAGACACTACTCAATCACTTAAAACACAACAAAAACTAACCATCAGGGAAAAAGCAGGAACAGAGCCGAGCTAAAAGTGTGTCATTTTCAGCGATTATTTAAACCCACCACCATCATCACACAGTGTCTTTTATGCTCTGCTGCCTTTGCTTTTTCAGACTTTCTGAGCTTTCAGATGCTCACGGACATCATTTATCATTATATGGTAATTGCCGTCGCCATATTTGATCCGTGACCACACAGAGGACTTCAAAAGCCAAATGACAGCACACCCACCTGCGACACGAGTGGAAAAGAGAAGCCGGGCGACTGTAAGCAGGCATAGTAACCTACTCTTCTTATCTGAAAATCTTCTGTGCCCTTCTTACCAAGCAAAATGTCCTCGTTATGTGCCCTCATTAGCGCTCCAGCCGCTCTAAACACCCACGCGGCTCGACTTAAACACACCCACACCGACCCATACTGTCCTAGTCCTCTAATATGAGCACAGTGTGTGTGTGTGTGTCTGTGTGTACGGCAGGAAAGAAAGAACGCTGAGGCCTTTTTGAAGAGATGTGACTCAGGCGGTGCTCGGGTCTGATCCGTCTCTCTGATCCCGGCCCAAGCTTTGACACGACTGATGAAACCGTTAAAACAGCCGGCTGCAACTGAGCTCGGTTAACCTCGCCGAGTGGGTCTCCAACCGGCAGCTTGCAGGAAGTCATCCATCACGCTGCACTGTCAGAGCATGATGAGATCGATGTCTTTAAGTCACTTTGGGTGTTTGGGGGGCTCTGGACGATGAGCTTAAAACGCGACGGCGTTGAGTTTTGATGTAAAAACAGGATCTGGATGCACACGGAATAATTAAGCATCTTTTAATGCAAAACTCAGCAACTCCCTGGCTCTTAAGCTCAATCTCAAAGTCCCAGTGCATTTTAATATTAATATTATGCCTTTAATAAAAAAGACAACAATACTCAAGGTGCGTCTGGTTTCGCATACGTCTGCATTGTTATACACCATTTTGTAGTAGAAAAAAACAGCGTGCACAATTAAAGCATGTTTGGAGTTTAGCATATACTACATATAAGGGAAATAAACAGAAACATTAGCTCATTTAGTTTAATAATTATTTAATTTAAAAACATGAAAAACAACAAAAAAAAAACTACTAGAGTAAGCTGCAGAATCGACTACATTAACTACTGTACATTTACAAATTTTTACAATTTAGTTACTTTTAATGCCCCAAAAAAGTAAAAAAATAAAAAAATAAAATAAAACAGCACAATGTCTGTATTATAAAACAATTATTATAATAGCAAAAAAGTTCAGATTGTATGATTATACACAATTGACCTATAGGTTATGATAAATAATTTAGTTTAAGAACATATAATTAGTAGAATTATTAATTATAATTACATTAATATATTAATTATTTTAATATTATACATTTTATGAATTTATTATTATTATTATTATTATTATTTAATCAGTATGGATTTAAATAATCATTAAATTAAATAATACAATTAAATAAAACACCAGCAACATCATCTCATTGGTAAAGAAATTCCAATGCTTACTCAAAAAAAAAAAAAATAAAATAAAATAAAAAATAAAAATAAAATAAAATTCAATAAATCTCTCTTACTTGCTTCTGACATGCAATTAATTTTGATTAATTATCTGAATTAGTTGTTCAATTAGATTAAAATTTTGTATCACTTGACAGCCCTAAATACAAGAATACCTGGCCCACTTTTCCTCTACCAAATGTTTGTTTTAGACATCCCTGTGTTACCCCCACCTCAAAATTCACAATCTGACTGAAAAGATCTAAATCTGAAAAATTAAAAGTTTCTAAATAAACAATTTCCGGCACTTCAAGAGTAAATATTACAAAACCAAAACCCCAGCATCTCATGTCACTTCCTGTCAGCGAAGTCTCACTGCAGGCAACAGGCCACGAAATGCATTTTGACATTTTTTCCCACTTCTCTCCTATTTTTCTGCTACTCAGCCGGAAAACATCCACCATATTTGAAAGATCGCTCTTAGCCTGTTCCCATCATTTCCTCGTATTGAACTGAACACCTACCGCATGCCTTTCAACACACAAACACAGAGAGCGACGGCTACCACACCGCTGGTGACTGGTCTGTGGAGAAAAACACAGAAAGAGAGTCAGCCCAGGCCTCAGGATGGAAACGCTGAGACATTTTTCCATCTCCCAGGCAGTTCAGAGGATTTCAAAAAGCCTCAGACTTTCAGATGATAGGACCTAATCGGTAAAACCACACAC
>JAHKKF010535287.1:15332-30496 GCA_019740295.1 Labeo calbasu | reverse complement strand
TATCATTATAGGGTAGATTTGTACATACACTGCCAACACACATTAATGTTCAAACAACATGTAAAAGTGAACTTAGCATCTGATGACCCCTTTAATGATTTACTTATGAAGATGGTTGACTGTTTCATTCCTGCAGTTATTTGTTATTGTTGAATGAATCATTTGAATGAACGATTCAATGATTCTCTCATAAAGATGGTCATTCATTCGTTTGGTTTCTGAATAAATCTGTGTCTGATGAATGAATGATTTAATGATTCATTTATAAAGATTGTCGACTGTTTCATTCGTGCAATGATTTGTTATTGTTAAATGAATCGCTTGAATGAACGATTCAATGATTCACTTATAAAGATGGTCGATTGTTTCGTTCCTACAAATTATTCATTATTGTTGAATGAATAGCTTGAATGAACGATTCAATGATTCTCTTATAAAGATGATAATTCGTTCGTTTTGTTGCTGAATGAATCTGTCCCTGAGTCCCAATGTACATACTATCCACCCTATCTCCTCTAAATAGCTCTACATAGAATTTAAGATGGATAGTAATCACATTGGGACACAGGCTGTGAGTCTGAATGAATCATTTGAACGAATGATTCAATGGTTCACAAGACACAGTCACTTGTCGTGTCCAACTGTCATAATGATGTAAGTTTAAATGATCTATTACTGTTGTATAAATTAGAATATTTTAGAGCTTTTATTTTGGCTTCCATTCCCTCAGATTGTTGTCTATTAAAATTTGTAATTACTCACCCAAGCTCAGTGCTTAAACAATAATAATTTATTAAACTACACTACCAGTCAAAACTTTTTGAACAGTAATTTATTTAATGTTTTATATATATATATATATATATATATATATATATATATAAAGAAGTCTCTTCTGCTCACCAAGCCTGCATTTATTTGATCCAAAGTACAACAAAGACAGTAAAAATTTGAAATATTTTTACTACTCAAAATGACTGTTTTCTATATGAATATATTTTAAAATGTAATTTATTCCTGTAATTTAAAAGCTAAATTTTTAGCATCATTACTCTAGTACATGATCCTTCAGAAATCATTCTAATAATCTGATTTGCTGCAAAAAATAAAAATAAAATAAAAAAACACTATTTATTGGTATAATGTAGAATGTTACAAAAGTTTTTTATTTCAGATCAAATTAAATGTTAAAAAATATTCAAATAGAAAACAGTTATTTTAAATAGTAAAAATATTTTGAAATTGTACTGTTTTTGCTGTACTTGTGATTAAGTAAATACAGACTTGTGAGTAGAAGAGACTTCTTTAAAAAACATTCACAATCTTACTGTTCAAAAACTTTTGACTGGTAGTGTATGTTAGATGCAAATACTCTCAATTAAAGACACGTATAACTGCCTCAGCCCAGTTTTTAGTGTTAGAGGCTTCAGTGAGCTCTTAAAGAACCGAATCCTTCACTTTTTACAGGACGAGTCAGTCACACATCTTACTTTCCTATGGCTAACTCTCTCTATTTCCCCGTTTATCATGGGCTGGGCTGAAATCAGGCCACGCTTGTAATCCCGCCTGAATGAAGGTTAACTAGAGTCTTCACATGCCAAACGCTCTCGGCTTCAGCTTTAAATCTACGGCATGTAGAATCCATCAGCAGTTTCTTTAGCGCTTTCCCACAAATAAAATCTCAAAGATTCCACTCACAGCCCTTTCCAAACTGCTCTCGGCATAAACGCTTTTCCCCTCTCAGATTCAGACGTTAAAGTTTATTTGAAGGAGGCTGAATAAGAGAAAGCGAGAGGAATGGAAAGAGGGATAAAAGGAGCTTTAATCAGAGAAAACTGCCCTGGAAAAATCTGAGAAGCTATGCATTCAGAAGAAAACAGATCATCTACATCATGTATTTATTTACAGAACGTGTATTTATGGCCACATTTGTCTCAAGTGATCCAGTCACGAGTAAACAGCACTAAACAGGTGCGAATAGGGTTTTGGTTGTTCTTTAAAACAAAACATTGTTCTTTGTTCAAATCATTTGGTCGAACTGATTCACAAATTTGTGAAGAAATCTGTGAATCAGTCTGCACAGCCATTTTTGAGGCCTATCTGTCTTCGCACTGACTCTCAAATAAAACACAGCTGCAACCCCAAGTGTTTGCTTTAAAACTGTTTCCATTCCTTCTTAAAAAGAGGGCAGATGTTCCAGAAACTCCTTCTTCCCCTGCCAGTGAGACACATGAAGCTCTTTATGCATCAGTGAGTGTTTCCTGCAGCTTTAAGTAGGATATCAAAAGATGGAGCGCAAGCGGTTGGCTGGAGGAAATGAAGGCTTCCACAGAAACCAACTAACATCCACAGAAGATCTGTCCTAAATTCCACAGAAGGTCTTAACACAACACTCGATGGGTGCTAAAATAGCCCCAGGGGGTGCAGAGCTTCAGAGGAGAGAGCTTTTGATTTGATGGACAGGAGTTTATCCTGGGATAGAGATGTCCTCCTGTAAATATTTTGGTGGTGTGATTCTTCTCCCTGAGCATTTACAGCGCTGGTTAAACACAGCAGGAGCTCAGAAACTGAATCACAGCCAGTCAACCACATGCTGGAACGTACAATAAAGGTACTGTAGAAGTACAGTGGTTCATTTACAATATCGGATGGTAATAACATGGTAATTTATTACACTTAAATAAAAAAGTGCCATCATACCACCATGATATTTTGGTCATGCACCATTGGTGTTCATGGAAGAACCATGGAATACCATATAAAAACAATGGTAGATGAATATTATACCATGGTAATACTATGTTTTGTGGACATATACATTGTTTTACCTTGGAGTAGCGTGTAAAAGACATATTTAAATATGGCAATCATTCAGTATTGCAGTTACAAGAAATGTACCATGTACCATGGTATTACCATGGCATTCTTAAAAGTGCAACCTAAATATCATAAAACATGGTATTACTTTTAGTACCACTGTACATTTTAAAGTACTATAGAATTACTATCCATTATACCATGGTACTGTCAGTGTCACAGCATTTTTATAAGGGAAATATGTTTGACATGGTTCCATGGTAATATCATGTTTTTTGTACATGTACTATAGCAATAGCATGGTATACGTTCAATTACCTTGGAGTAATTGTAAATAACTTGACATAAATGATTCACATTCCGTATTATACTGACAAAAAGTACCAAAGTGTTACAATTTTTTGGACATGTACCATGGTATTACCATGATATTCTTAGAAGTACAATCTAAATACCATAAAACATGGTATTCATTTTAGTACCACTGTATATTTTAAAGTACTATAGAATTACTATACATTATACCATGGTACTGTCATAGCATTTTTATAAGGGAAATACTGTATGTTTGACATGGTACCATGGAAATACCATGTTTTTTGGACATGTACTATAGCAGTACCATGCTATATGTTCAATTTCGTTGGAGTAACATGTAAATACCTTGGTATAAATGAGAATCATTCAGTATTATCTGACCTAAAAAAAAAAAAAAACATAGTATTACCATTTTTTGGACATGTACCATGGTATTAATATTATATTCTTAGAAGTGCAATCTAAATAGCATAAAACATGGTATTACTTTTAGTGCCACTGTATATTTTAAAGTAAGTTCCATATAATTATTATTCATTAAACCATGGTATCGTCACAGTATTTCTTATAAGGGAAATATGTTTGAAATGGTACCATGGTAATACCATGTTTTTTTTGGACATGTACTATAGCAATAGCGTGGTATACATTCAATACTATGGAGTTACATGTAAATACCTTGTGATAACTGATGATCATTTAGTATTATACTGACAAAAAGTACCATAGTATTACCATTTTTGGACATGTACCATGGTATTACCATGGCATTCTTAGAAGTGCAATCTAAATATCATAAAACATGGTATTACTTTTAGTACCACTGTATATTTTAAAGTACTACAGAATTACTATCCATTATACCATGGTATTATCACAGTATTTTTTATAAGGAAAATATGTTTGACATGGTACCATGGTAATACCATCTTTTTTTGGACATGTACTATAACAATAGTATGGTACACGTTCAATTACCTTGGAGTAATGCGGTATAAATATAATCATTCAGTATTATACTGACAAAGAGTACCATAGTGTTACCATTTTTGGACATTTACCATGGTTTTACTATTATATTCTTAAAAGTACCATAGAGTACCATATGAATGGCAATCATATGGTAAATTTTGTAAATACCATAGTATGTGGTATTATTTTCAGTACTATAGAATCCTTCTTACAGGCCTACTATCACTGCACCATGGTACCACCATGTTTTGGAACATTTGTAGAGTATTACCATAGTGCTATTTTAGTAAAAAGGAGTAACTTGCTTTTTTCACTCGGTACTTGGCGCTTTTCTCTTTATACGAATACTCATCATCATTAAATCATTTCGTACCATGGTACCGCCAGAGTATATTTGTAAGACTTATTTCTTACTTTCATCAAATCCTCCTCGTCTCTATTTTTAGCCGTTGTCCTGCTATTCTGGAATTCATTGCTGACTGGCTGCTGCCGAGCGGAATCCTTTCAGGAATGTCTGGAACTTTCTCAAACCACTACAGAGAGAGAAAGCGAGTGAGAGGTTGGTCCGCGGGGAGGGCGAGAGGAAAGGAGAAAGCAGATGTGTCTTTTCTTCTGTTGTGGACTACAGTAAGTCTGAATATGTGCTAGCGAGTGCGATCGGGACTTCTCTATGTGCTTAAAAGTATCTTGAATTGATTAGCGCAAATGAGATGACTCCTCTTTCTGTGTGTGTGGTCCATTTAGCAATAATAATAAGTCATAATCTCTCAAGTTCCTGAATCAGTATTACAGCTTCAAAGAACAAGTTCAGAGTGAAAGCCAGGCCATTCAGGCCACCTGCTGATTTACAAAAGTAACGATCTGTCCCGTGTGGATCAGGTTTTGCTTACAATGTCGAGACTGAATGCATATAATTATTAGTAATTGTAGTTTAGAAAAGGAATCCCATCGGAATACTGCTTTTGTTTAGATACATTGCCACTTTTTAAGATTTAAGCAGATTTAAGAAGACATATCTACCTTTTTCTTCAACGCGGAAGCATATAGGCGAGACTTCCGGTTCATTAATAGCGACGTGCAGTAAACCTTATATCTGTTTGCACTACAATCCAGTGTGTTTGTATTAAGATAATAAATTAAAATAATAAGACACACCAATTTGCAATATCAAGCAACAAAACAAGCTGTTTTGTACAGCTAAAAATTGCTTGATACGGATGAGACCGGAAGCCAGACCTATCAGATTTATAAATGGCCGCGCCCGTTCTTACGGGAAGAAAAAGGTAGATTGACACACAATGGTGCATTCTGGGAGTGTTTTTTGGCAATTTTGACAACGGGACTCCCTTAGAATTGTACTACTGAACTAGACAGCAGATTGAGACACACTTAAAGACTTTTAAATACAGAAAATCAAGGCACAACTGTATTTGGGTTGGTCTGGTTTGTGCAGCAGGTCTGCTACATTTCTCTTTCTCTCTGGCACGCGGCTGAAACGCTCTCTTGTTCTGTTTCCGTGGGCCCTGGAGAGGAGCTCTGGATCAAATTAAAGCTGGCAAAGACAGCAGCCTCTCCTTTATATATTTCTCCCTTCAGATCTTGTCTCTCGTTCAAGCGCACTTTTCCGTACTCTGGGCTCGCGTGAAATCTTTGGCCTGCTTAAAGGGATGGTTCACCCAAGAATTAGTATTCTGTCATCATTTACTCACCCTCATGTTGTAATAAACCTGTTTTGCACAAAAGGGGATCCAAATCAGTGATATTTGGTTTGCAGGATATTCCTTGACTTATGCATGCAAGTCCAAAAAAAGTAGACACACATATAAACTCCTTTGAAATGATTCGTTTATTGAGTTGGTTTTACACAGATTTGGTTTTGTGGTACAAAACACTGCTGGTTAGCGAGATATCTCCACTTAGCAACAACCAAAGCAGCTGAATACACAACCAAAGCTTTACAACACAACCACACGACCGCAATGCACCATCTCTCCCTGTTATTTTGCTCTTCCAGTTGTCTTTCAGTGTTTGTTTGTGTCTAAACACACACTCACACATGCACATTTTGCATGAGTGCTGTTGATGAAATGAAATGGCTTCACCACCAATAAATAGAGTATAAAAATGCAATTGTAATAATTTTATTATCAAAAAATTAAACAAAAAAGATAGCAAAGGCACTGAACGAAAAATACCTTGGCAGTCCTTGTTTCTCAAAACTGATACCAAACCCCCAAAAAAGATTATGGCATTGACCAACAAAAGTAATTAATTATAATAAAATAATGCATAAATAACATAATAATACTACCATTTCAGTACTGTCAATAAACAATATCCAGTCAAGTTTTCCACTATGCTGACTAATTTTTGACTAATATGCACCAGGTATTTCCAGTTTGGCTGAAAGCATGTTTGAAATTGATTGGCAATGGCCGCCTCTGTTAATCTCACTTCCGATGGCACTATGGTTAGCAATGGCACATTTGGGTGGATGCTCAACTTTGTCCTAAAGTATTAAGACAAATAAGGTTGATCGTGAATATCGTGACACCAAATATTGGGTCAGATCTGTGAGGCGGCGTTTGAGATTTCGGACACGCATCGAATGACCCTGATGAAACTGCAGTAGTTGCGAATGATCGTCTGTTTGTGCGAATGCTAGACATTAGCATTAGCACTGCACGTCTGCACTGAAAACCTGTAGAGACCAGGAGAGATCGTTGATTATACGCACAACGTTCTTCTGTAAGGTAAATCAATAATAATATTTTGGAGAATCAAAAACAGAAGCGCAATAACATAAAAATACTAACATAGTATAATTTGATCACTGAATCCAGTTGACAATACAATGCAATACAGAAATGCAGTACGATACGATACACATTAGGTGTGTCTATAATATCAACCCAGGACCTCCTTTGAACAAAATGCCTCCCGTGATCTGTCTCTGTTGAAATGTTTTCATTAACGCTGCTAGTTGATTAGCTAACTTGACATATCTACCCATAAGCGCCTTCTTTGGTACAAAATACTTGCCTTATCCTTTTATCTACTTTCTTCAACTCACTATTTCTACACTTGCACTAGTCTTTCTTCACATGCAGCAAAATAAAAAGCCACACCATCCTTTCCAGTGAATAATTCTATTTGTCCCTCTTACTGGAAAAGCCTCCATCCATAAATGCTTTCATGAACATAAACACCTAGTAAATACATCTCTTTCTACTACGGCTACTTCACACTTACCTTCTAAAAAACATTTAGACAACAGCCTTCGAACTAAAATTGCACTTGAAATTCTGCAGGTAGACACTAAAGATTCTGAAACAATAAAGCTTCTGTTCCATTAAACCTACGACACAGGGAAGCTCTCTGGGTCATGGTGTTAAGATCTAGTCCAAACATGCCTCTAAAGAGCCTTTGGAATTTGCTGCCTCATCACTGCTTTGAGACTAATCGGTCTACTTGTTTTTTTTTTAGCTCTGACAGGAGTGTTTTGGGCATCAAAGTTCAACAAAGAACCAATAATCTGTTATTCTTTGAGCTGAGCAATTCTAATCCTTAGGCATCAACAGATAAACACCAGGAGAGACAATGTTCCTACAGTCCAAAACCTTTGGAAATAGTCAAACAAGCTTGTCTCCGCCTGAACATTCTTTGGAGCTGAGATTGTGTCTGACATTTCTACCTTGAGTTAAATCTTGTTAAGGTGAAGGTGTCCAGAACTCTGTACAGTCACCTAACCTAATCAAGAAACCACAAGAGTACCGTTCCAGAAAAACACATGGCGCACGCACACATGTTCCTGTCAGGACTCCATCAGAAACAACCAATTTAGCATGCTGGAACCTTGAATTACCCTGCGGGTTCTGAAAATAAACTCCCTTTCAAGGTGATCACGGACTCAATATTCTTCTTCCTGAATGATCTCGTCAGTAGTGGGGCAAACTTAACCTTGAAGGTAGTTCTGTAGGGTAGGCTTTGTGCTCGGAGGTCCTGGGGCTCTTCTAAGCATTCGATACAAACTCAAAAATAAAATGAAATAAAAATAATAAAACGCTGTTCATCTGATGACAGCTTCCTCTGGCATCTCTCTCCACCTTAGGGAAATGACATACATAATTTAATGTGAATTAAAAAATTAAAACAAACAAACAAAAAGGCACTTCTATAATTCCATAGATATGACTCATATGAGTTTGATCATTACATATGCAGTTTATATGACATATCACAATAACCAAGAAAGAAAAATAACAATTATATATGTCAGTTCCAATCAAGGACAATGAGAGATTCAGTTTCTTATTCTTCCAGTACTGCCAGACCACACCAGTTTTGTATCACTAAATCTACAAAAAATATTAATAAATAATACACAACAACAGTTCATTTGGAGCAAGACCCTGGTTTCTTTTTTTGGAAGTAAAGATCACAAACGACGTGTGCTCTGTGAGTTTTAAGGTGCTTGATAAACTCAGGTTGGCTCTTATTTTTCATCAAGACTGCCGTTACGTGATGCCTTACTCTGATGCTAACTCACCTTATACTTAAAATGTAAACATTTAATTTAGTTTCTTGCCTGTAGGGGGATAATGTCCCAGAGTACCAACTTAAATTTTACTTGCTTCAAACCCTTAAATCCCCCTAGGCTGTAGTTCCCCAAGTTGTATTTGATACAAATTTTAACTGTGTATAAGATTGGGTTGGGTAAAGGTAAAGTGGGATAGGGTAGGATTAGGGTTAAGGGTTAGGACTTAGGGTTAAGGTTTGGTTGTGTACAACCTCCAATATCATCCATTTGAAAAAGGACTCACATTCATAGAATCCCAGTTTTGCACTGGTCGTCAACAACATGCCAAACAAACACCTTCCACTTGCTCCACCTTCTTTCTTTCTAGGCCCCTCTACACCGGCCCCCATCCCTATGACAGGTTGTTGCTGATGTCCAGGGCTTGTTGGTACACCTGAGTCATATCATCAAGATCTCCTAGTAAAGAGAAGCTGCTGTTATCCCCCGGAGAGCTCTGCGTTCCTCGGCTGAATTTCCCACTATGTAGGGGAGGAGCTGCCTGGAGACCTTTAAAGTTGGCCAACTGGAGGAGGTTTTCTGCAGACAAACAGCCTCTGATGTTGGGGCGGGCTCTGGGTGGGGGCCAGTCAGTGCCACTGAAGGAACTGTTGGTGATGGTGTCGCTATCCTCCCTTACAATACTAGATGGGCGACTCTGACTGCGGGATAACCCGGAATCGCCAGGTGCTGGTTCTCCAAGGACACTCAAAGGAGGAGCGCCACTGTATGTAGAATACTTCCCGTTGCGCTTCAAGATACCCTTTCTACCAACTGCTCGCTTTGGTGGTGAGCTGGCGGCGAGAGGTGTAATGTTGCCGCCTAGCAAGTCAGAGGACTCGCTGCGCTCCGGGGAAGAATAGTACCCTGATTCCCGTTGTTGGTTGTTTTTTAGGATTCCCTTCTTTGGAAGGATAGAGACTGCCTTGGTAGGAGAGTTGCCTGTTAGCCCCTGCTCCTCCTCGCCCTCTTCACCATCAGGCCCAGATTCCTTCTCTGGGGTTCCCGCACCGGACTCTATTTCCTCCAGACTTGGAGAGCGTTGCTCTTCAGAGGTTCTTGTCTTCAGGATGCCCTTTGGTCTCTTGAGGCCAAGGCTCTCCTCTCCATTACAGTGGGACACACCGACATCATTCTCTTTCTTGGACTTTTTGGGCCGTTGACGGACAAGCAGGAATGGCTCGGACCGGATAGCTTTAGTGGGTCGAGGCTCGGTCCGGTTCTGCCAGTCAATGAGACGAGCCAGCATGGGCGAGCCAGCATCCCTTTGCGATTCACAGTCACACACACTGGTCTTCCATCCCCAGTTTACCCACCAGTGATTGGCGATGTCTTCCACAGTGGCCCGCCGCTCAGGGTTGACCATAAGCATCCAGCGGATAAGACCACGAGCATCTAAACAAAAGGCCAAACAAGCTTCTTGTTTATTATGATCAAGAGACACATTCACCTGCATACATCGGTACCCATTTTTCTAGACCAGGGGTCCGTCCTGCAGGGCCAGTGTCCTGCAGAGTTTAGATCCAACTTGCCCCAGCACACCTGTCGGGAAGCTTCTTGTATGCCTAGTAAAAGCTTGATTAGCTGGTTCAGGTGTATCTAATTGGGTTTGAAGCTAAAGTCTGCAGGACACCGGCCCTCCAGGACAGAATTTGGACACCCCTGTTCTAGGCATTCTGAACTTTGTCTGAAAGAGTTCATGCAAGGTCAGTACCTGATGACTGGGATGGTTCTCGGTACTCTCCATTGCTGATTTGCCGAATGAGATTTTTGTGGTCCCCTCCATCGAATGGCATGCTGCCATAGACCAGCGTATACAGCAACACCCCCAGAGCCCAGCTGTCCACCTGCAAATAATGGATGGCATTGATGTAAGCTGACTCTGAAAGAACATTGAGTTACTGCTAAATGTTAAATAAATGACACTTTAAATATCCTGTCATAAGGAGGGGGGATAGAAATCACATGACAAGACTGGGATGTTTAGTGCTGGCTGTGCTTTCATGCAAGAATCTATTTACGGGCATGACTTTTTGGACTTTTTGGAAAGCAGTTGGACACTCCAGCAAGCAGAAACAGCATCAGATGGTACCAGTCTCCCACTCTTTTTCAGCTTCAACTCCATATGCTTTCAGTCTGTTTTGAGACATTCTGTTACACAACATACCACCCTAAGCAGTCAGTTATGTAAGTCCCGTGGAGGGTTGGTTGAAAGGGCAAGGTATGTAGGCCAGAAATCTCATGATCGCCCCAGCAGCCTGGATGGTTTTCCAGGTTCTTGAGTTGTCAGCTCACAGGAAATCACTTATAGACCAGAGTAATTGTTTTGCTCAAGGCGGCCACCAGGGTGAGAAGAAATGGAGACTTTCATTGCTTTCAATGATAGCAAGGTTTGGCTTTTTCTCAAAAGGGTACCCTTGAGAAAAACTGAAGCAAATTATTGCAGACTAAAGTCAATAAGGTACACTAAACTACGCCTATTTTAAAAAGCCCAGAGCTATATACCACATGTAAAGCTCTAAAGAACCTTTCAACTCTGGCCGTGGTTTAACATGTATAATCAGAGATACTTGGAGAAAGAAACTCCAGCTGCTCTCCATGTTCAGTAGGGAAGCACAAGGCGTGTGTTTGCCTGTTCCTAGGGGTCCGTGGAAAGATAATCCCATCAAAGAGCAGAATAAGGCTTCACTAACCACACAGACCGTCTCTGATAGATCACAGCCGCTCACAGTGGATTTCACACGCTAACATAATGAAACTGTGGGGTGTTTCATTTACGATGATGCAAACCTCTAGGGTTTATGTCTGTGCATCACGTCATGCCGGCCTGCGGTAAACCATTCCAGCATGTTTTTATGACCTTGAAAAGAAGTTCAACATAAAGAGCAGCCTGTAGAGCCTTCTTTATCTGAGCATGCCTTACCTCTGGACCACGGTACGGTCTGCCGTTCACAATCTCCGGAGATGCGTACAGTGGACTACCACAGAAGGTCTGGAGGAGCTTGTCTTTATGATACAGGTTGGACAGACCAAAATCAGCAATCTGAATGAACAACAAATACGTCAGTGTTTAGTTTCAGAGAAACAATGCAACTAAAGGTTTATTTTTTTGTTTACTTTTTCTTGAGTAAGTGTTTGTTTTTACAAAGTGATTTTTCAACATCCTGCTTGTTCCGCTCATGTTTCATGAATGAAGCCCACCATTTCTTAATTTTACGTTCACGTACTTGCTATCGTAAACACTACAGCATCTTTTCCATGTACTGTTTTTTGGGATGCACTAATCCTAATGTTGTTGACGTAGCCACTGTTTCAGAACCATTCTTACCTTTATGTTACAGTTTTCATCCAGTAGCACATTTTCCAGTTTCAGGTCCCGGTGAACAACACCATTCTGTGAAGAAAACGTCAGGATGCACTTCAGAGACCTGAGGTAATACTGTCATAGCCAACAGAATCATTATTAACCACTGACATCTGTTCCACAAACATTCTCTGTTATTACAGTCCTGTTCAGACACCAGTTTTTGATTGGAACATGATCGTGCAGTTAGCCCTTATGTTTCCTTTAAAGTAACAAACAGCTTTCGGGTTAAAGCACGCCCGGAAACCCAGCCACAAAGGGTTTAGGATCTGAGAGAGTTCATTACAGATGTCTGATGACCATGAAAGATGCATGTGTTCAGCATATAGCAGATGGACTATAAATCGACAGTTTAACAGGCTGCTTTTTTGTGTCGTCTGGCCGACCCCACCCGAAAATCCCCCCGCATTGTGGTTGCCCATGGTGATGATGACTCACTACCCTCCCCTCTGGTGTCTGGAAGCTCCCCTGGCCCGAGATATGACATCACGTCATCTTCAGCTGCAAACCAGCCCACCCAGTGCAGGCCCACAGGGATCTCGATTGACTCCGAGCAGTGCATCGTGGGGGAATGGGACTGCCTTATCTGAAACTCTGGCTGTGTTTCAAAACCTAGTGTCGCCCAAGCTCAGTGACAAAAAAATCCACCCAAAATGGGTAGACAAAACAAAATAAACATCAGTTATAAATATAGAGTGAATTCAGGTAAATACTTATTCCATTGAGATTGTTGGAATTTAAGATTTGAAATTGTAGGAAACTGAAAAAGCCCTTATACGCATACACAGGACTTTACGGAAATGAACAAATGGGTGGTTTATTACTCCATCGACAACTCTGCTAAATGCTGAAATGTGTGACACATGATGCAAAGCTGTTTCACATCAGTTGTCTGTTCCAAGATTCCTCCCAATCTTACAAGAGCCAAAGATAATAGACTCTCACTGCACAGCCCGATTTCATCGAATAGCTGCACGTGCAGCTCTGCGGGAAGCCCTGATGAAACATGAGGCTCTCTCTGAGAGGAGAAAGGGATTGAGAAAGAGAAAGAATGGAATGGGGAGAGATAAGAATGATGCGTACCTTGTGGCAGTAGTGCACAGCAGAGACGATCTGCCTGAAGAAGTGTCGGGTTTCTCTCTCGGTCAGGCGTCTGCGTTCGCTGATGTAGTCATAGAGTTCACCTTTACTGGCATATTCCATGACGATCACTATCTTGTCCTTATTTTCAAACACTACAGAACAAAAACATCATGAAAATCTGATCAGTTTATGACATACAATATAACATACAATTACCTTGTATGTTTATTCATGTTTTATTGTATGTTGAGAATGTTTAATGATCTGTGTTCTTCTACAACTACCAAACTTGGGTCAGACCTTCAGGCTGTTCTGTATCTTTTCTAATTGATCTGGCTTAGGGTTTTCGAAAAACCAGACTATGAAAACCACCCAAAATCCCATAGACTTTCATTGAGGGGGTGAAAACTTTTGTACAATAAGACTATGGTGTATTTAAGATGTCTACTGGTATGGTAAAGCTTAACAACTCTTTACTGAAAAAACAGCTAAAACCAGCCTAAGCTGGTTGGCTTCTTTGGCTGGTCTCCCAGGCTGGTTTTCAAGTGGTTTTGGCCACTTTTTGGCTGGTCTTAGCTGGTCAAATTGGGGACCTGCTTAAAGACCAAGCTAAAACCAGTTACGACTAGGCAGCCAGTGATTAGAAATCAGCTGATTTTCAGCTTAAACAAGCCAAGACTAGACCAGCGTAGGCTGGTTTTAGCTTAGTTTTTTTAAGCAGTTTTTTCTAAATCAGCTGGGTTTAGCTGTTTTTAGGTCTTTTTTGCTACGTCAGCTGGTTTTATCTGATTTTTAGATGGGTTTAAGTTGGATTTAGCTAGTTATAGCTGGTTGTTAACTTTTTTCCTAAATCAGCTGATTTTAGTTGGTTTTTATCTTTTTTGCTAATTCAGCTTGTTTTAACTAGCAACCTCTAAAACATGCTAGCAATATGTTGATTTATGTTAGCAACATACTAGCATCTAGGGATGGGACAATACATCGATTCGTGGATTAATTCTAAGATTTTCCACATACATCGCCATTCTCTTTGGAATTGATTCTGAGCTTAGATTTTAACAGCACATGGCGCTCTAATCTAGTTTTTGTCCGCACACTCAAATGCTCATGAAGAAGAGTGCTGAAGAGAACTTGTGCTTTTAGCTGAGTCATGTAATTTTACCTCGGCTCAGAATGCTTTTATGATGCAAGATTATTGTAAACACAGCCCACTGTGAACACCCTTGTAAGTCGTTTCAACCTTTTCAAATTGTATAAATTATTATTTTAGATTCAAGTGCGTGTAAGGATTTGAAAACAAGCAGAGCACGGCTGTTTCTAAAGCAAGCAGTGCCATCTGCTGTTCAAAACTAACCTCAGAATCGATTTGAGAAAGAATCGCAATGTGTTCAGAAAATCTCGAATCGATGCTGAATCATTTCACGATCGCGCTGCAACAACTTATCATCCCATCCCTACTAGCATCATGTTAAATAATGATAGCAATGTGTGCAATCATGCTAAATCATGTTAACGACATGCTAACAATATGATAAATCATGTTAACAGCATGCTAGCAATGTGTTAAATCATGGTAGCCACATGCCAATCATGTTAACAACATGCTAAATCATATTAACAACATGCTAAATCATATTAACAATATGATAATCATGCTAAAGACATGTTAGCAATGTGTTAAATCATGCTAAAATGTTACTTAATGCTAACAGCATTAAGTTAGCAGTGTGACTAAACCATGCTATCAACATGTTAAAATCATGCTAACAGCATGCTAAATCATGTTAGCAACATGTTAAATCATGTTAACAGCATGCTAAAATCATGGTAACATGTTAACAACATGGTAGCAATGTGTTAAATCATGCTAGTAACATGTTAAATCATGTTAGCAACATGCTAAATTATGCACGGAATGTTAATCATGGTAAAAACATGTTAAATCATGCTAACAGCATGTAGCAATGTGCTAATCATGCAAATTACATGCCAACATCTATCTATCTGTCTGTCTATCTATCTATTTATCTATCG